>NNCF01126401.1:343068-370878 GCA_002313205.1 Laupala kohalensis | reverse complement strand
ATATGGTATAATTAATAACAATAATAATTACTAATAAGTATTATTAATCTGGTATCTCTTTTACAAAGTATGTCATTTATCAACTTCAATCAGTTAAGAGGTCAGGTCCAATGGAGGTGGGGGTATTATAGCCCCCTTAGCCTCTTCCAAAGATACGCCACAGGGAACACACACAGATGCTTTGAACATGGATGAATCATATTATTAACTGATTCAAAACACAAACCCACACCTATCGAAACCTTCTTCCCATACAACATAATTTTAACATGTATACAATGTATACCTATATACATACTTGCATCACGCATTTATACATTTGCATACATATCCTACTATATTTTAATTGAACTCTCACTTATTCTCTAATCCAAATCTTTTGCTCGACCATCAAAATTCATATTCTCATATTCGATATTCAATTCTGGAAACCAGTGTAATTACAACAAGCATTACAACGTCTTTCAATACCTACAATCGTTGTATTCGTTTCCCCGCATTCGTGTGTTCGCGTACCTTCCGACTGGCTCGCGTCATTTCCGTAACAAAAATGACTCGTCACTACACTTCACTCATTTCATTAAAACCACTTCACTTAACAAACTGTCCCTACAATTGTCGGCTTCGGAAAAGTAAGATATTTAGAACAGTGAGTGAAGTTATTACTATGTAGAAGCTTTATGATAAGCTCTTAGAGTACAGAATTGTCTATAAAATTGGATAACGTTTTTAAATGACTATTAGGGGAAAAAATCAATATCGTTTCTTGAAAATTCAAAATTTCTTTCATAAATTAATTAATTTATTTATTTTTTATTTTTATTTTTTTTATTTTTTATTTTTTTATTTATTTTATGTCTTCTGGTGAGGTTCAGGCCATAAGGCCTGCTATTCCACCAAAAATTTGGACTTGGGAGAGGTAATGGGGTAGGAAAGATGTTAGATTGCCGGTTTTCATTAGCTGTAAACAATTATAAAAGAAGAATGAAGATTAATTAATATTATTTTCACAGGACTACACACCAAGTGAATTTAATCCCTGAAATTCTTTTTGTCTTCCCCCTTTTAACATTTACAAATTATGAAAGAATAAGAACAATTATATCGCCTGTGGCGTGTGTCACATGATACATGATATAATCTATTTTCTTTTGGTACATGACATAATCAAATTTTGAACGCATAATTTTGAATCCTCGCTTCCCGTGAATTTAACTGATAGTAAAAAGTTTCGGTTTGGTTTGCTGAAGTTTTCGCGGGACAAAACATATTTTCCTGACACATTACATACCAGTTTTTGTCAGAAGGCAACAGCGCAACTTGAGTGATGAGGATGATGTAATCGCTAAGACCAAATGGGTAATTACTACGGACATTTTTCTATAATAAAAAATTGACTAGTAAAAAAAGTTGTAACTTAAATTTAGCGTGTAAATTTGGAAAATCTTGTCTTTTGTAATCCATAAAAGGCACCACACCAATTAACATTATTGAACAAAAGTATTACAAGATATCGTTGGGGATTGAAGATGAAGTTTTTGTATAGAAATCACAAGACTCTCACAAATGGTGCTAAGGACTCTCAACTGGTCTATATAATATTATTTGATATTAATATAATATAATTTGATAAGGGGGAACCACATTAAATATGTCTTAACAAACAACTTCTGTTTTATGAGTTGTAAATGCAGGATTAAGTTAGAGTATTTAATTTCCTAAACCAATGTTTATTTAAATATGGAGGAAGTTTATGCACAGTTCGGAGTTCTAGAGTAAAACGAAACAGTTCCAGGACCCTGCGGCCCTCTCACTTTCGCCGTCCTTCAGGACCAAAGGTCATAAAGCAAATACACAGACGCAAGGCTCTATACTCTTTTAAGAGATTATACTCGTGCGAAGCAGCCAAGTTCGATGTAATATGACGGACAAATTCTCATACTGCAGCTGCGACATTAACATTGTTACATGGGCTATTCTACAGAAACTGGGATGTATATTACCAAAACATGCTATCCAGTTAGATTAAATTTTTTTTCAACATTTTATTTTTTTCCTAGCTCAACATATTGATTCAGAAGAATTAGTTCATTTAACATAATCAGATTCAATGTGCATGACACAGATAATAATTAATTTACAGCTGTTTCCTCACTTCTTTGTCATTTCATGTTACTTCCTTGTCATTTTTGAAATTCTCACCTGCCAACGTAGAGATGGTCATACAGGAGCTTGCTTCATTGCTCAATTACCTAAGTAATTTTATGTACGCATGTTAGATCTGTAGAAAACGTAAAGTACTTACTCATGGACGTCACTCCTTTGTATGGCGCATATACCCCATTTCCGTAGAATCACCCATATCTATAATTGAACAAACATTGTAAGCGTGTAGTTTTCTTCATTAGGAAAACTTTATTTCAAAGTAGTTCTGTCGCAAAATGTTTATCATATCATTCAAAAATCCGTTTTCCAAAACATTCCTAAGTTCTGTGTATGTTAAAAGACTGTGTAAATTCGTCTTATGAATAATAGTGATTACTAATGATAATCAGATTTGCAATAAATAGTTATTTAAATATAAAGTATTAAACATTTGAAACTCTTTTGCAGACAATTTTATTCCTCTTCACTTATTTCATGTACATACCAGCGACACTTGTCAAAGATATAACACACTTTAAAATCTTTAAATCATATGACGCAATGTAAATCATAAAAATTTACATTTCGTCTCATATGTGCAACTTCATCAGGTGACTTAAACGTTTCTAGTGTATGACTACAGCCACGGCAAGGCGAGGAGAAGTGTATTAAGTGCATGTAATAATGGAAGAAGAATAAAATTGTCTCCAAAGAACGTCGTTTAGTACTTGCAACATTTAATAACAGACTTCAACATTAGAAACTCGCTTGAATGTGTTCATTGAGCAATGACAATGGTGGACAAGAATATATATTTAAAAATTAAAATAAGAACACGACTTATTTTTCAAAATTTAGAGAGGAGGTCTTGTAGATTAGAATATTAGTTAAATTTGTAAACTCAGAAGATATCGAACAAAAGATCCCGAATTTCTACTCTAAATAACTTGACTATTCGTAGTCTCCTGAGCAAACATCACAGTCCCCGATAACTTCATGAACCACGCTTTAAGAATAATTCATATATTACATTCACCACACTGAATACGATTCTCAAATTTTGTTCACTTGTTTCGATTATGGGCATTATACCAGCACAAAAAAACAGGACAATATATCACATCAAAAGTCAAACTATCCCACAACAGGCCCCGAAGTTGCCCAAGGAGTTCGCGGAGGGTAGAGCTCTGCAATTATAAGACCTCGGCACAAGGAGAAGGAGATGTGGCCAGCATCACGCTCCAGGTTTGATCCCAGGGTACACCCAGTACACATTTTGCAGCAGACTGAGTATACCTGGAAGTCAGTCAGGATGTTGAGGTCACCGGGGATAGAACCCCGGCCATCCAGCCAGAAACATGAATCTCATAATGAAGAATTTATATATTTTGAAAAAATTATTAATACTTTTGTTGTATTTTCAACAAAAATAATTTCCACTCATTGGGACCTTTGTTACGCTTCAACAGAGCGGAAATATTACTCATCTCTCCAAAAGACTTTCCAGATTCATGCTTCAAAACAAATCGAGTGCCCGTCTGTTTCATTCAAGCAGACACAGCGGGGGTCGTGCGAGAAACAATGGGTCGAACACCACTTACACAACTGGAAACGGCGAGCAGTGTCGTCAGGTTTTATTTCGCGACCTGTGACGGATCAAGTCCACTCCCCCGATAAGTAAAAAAAAATATTTTTTTATTTAGTAAACATCATAAATTATGTGATGCATGGAGAGTGACGAAGGGTCACCGGAACAGGCCAGGCGGATGTTGTGTATGAACTTCGGAAGTCGACGTCGGTGGTGCAGCTGAATCACATCTGCAGTCAAAGCAGGTCTCGGATTCGAGTCCTGGTTCGTCGCAATTTTCACTTGGTCGTAGAAGATGCAAGCTTCCCTCCTCGAATAGGTCAGGTCAGACGTTATGAGATAAAAAACGTAAATTATGCTTTGTACGTAACCTACAGAGATGGTCTAGTGGTAGCGTCTCGGCTTCGACGATACCGCTGAGAGGTAGGTCAAACTCTGCTCGGCCGAATTAGGTGAGGTTCTCAGGGGTTTCCCTCTCCTACTCCAGAAAAATGTCTGTACGGTAGCATAGGTTCCATGCCAACCCAACATCTCTCCTCCCCAATTCCCTTATCCAAGTCGAACATGTCTCCTCCCCAATTACCTTACTAATGAGGAAGAACAGGCCTCATGGCATGGACCTCGTCAAGAGGCATAAAATAAATAATTTATAACCTATTATTAACATTAGGTGATAAAATACAAGTTTTACAGAATCGTAAATTGCCTCAAAATTGAGATATTTTACAACAAATTTTATACGGAAACCCTCCTGAGAACTTAGTTCTCCCAAATAAAGTTATGGATGAAATAAAATACTTTTCATCACACAGATATCCATATAAATAATTCGATTTGTTCAGTGGAAAAGCATAAAATCGTTAGTAAGTTTTAAAATCGTTCAAATCTAAAATATACTCATAAATATGGATTAATTACAGTGTAATGTAATTGTTACGTGAACCTTATGAAATATTCTAAATTATATTCTGCGTACGATAGTATTTTACAGTTAAAAGTACGACCTAGGAACTTATCGCTACCATATTTTCCTATGACAAATATAACTGCAGGCGTTTTCTCCAGTCATACTGACACGTTTGAAGCAAAGATTTCTTTTAGGCTTTATAAGCACTAACAAATGTTTATTTGAACACATACTCAATTACACTGAGATGGATCTTCTGAAAAAACGTGAACGTGAGTCTGAATAAATGAGGCATTTTCACTGGCATCTCTCAAGTCGTATTCAAACAAGAAGTAAGATAGGTAATGCAACTTTGTAGCACAACCTTCAGAGGAGGAAATAAAAATATTTGTGATCACTTTGCTGAATTTTTAGTCTTCAAGATAGTCATTTTGTCAACAGGTATAGGGAAAACTGGTCACTAGAAGGGATTAAATTTCACGCTTAAATATTTGAA
This sequence comes from Laupala kohalensis, assembly GCA_002313205.1. Taxonomy (NCBI): domain Eukaryota; kingdom Metazoa; phylum Arthropoda; class Insecta; order Orthoptera; family Trigonidiidae; genus Laupala; species Laupala kohalensis. The sequence continues at coordinate 365,742 of NNCF01126401.1, read as the reverse complement.
CAAGCTGCCACGTGTGATTCTGCTTCTAAAATTTTTCGCCATTGCCGTACTTGCATACTGTTCAATAGTGAAACCTTGAACAAAATTCATTTTCTAAATTTCAAAGCTGATTTACAAACAATTTATATATTGAATAAATATATTGTAAAACATGATTAACATGTAATGAAGCAATTCTTATAACAAAACAAAAATAATATGAAACTACATAGAACTACAGAGAATAATTAAGTGATATAACTTTGAAATGAGAGAATAAAACACATCTTATCGTATAACGTGAAGAGGTTAATCGAGTTTATTTCCACTGCGCTTAATTGGGTTTACTCATAACTTCTTTTGCGACTTTCTTTTGCCTTTCATTAATTGTATATTCTATATTTTTTCCAAATATGGTAAATATTTAAGCGTTCAAATTACTATTATATGACAGTTAATAATAATGCGTTTGAAAAGTTTATTGAGTTTTGTATTTTGAATGACAATTGGGAACTATTTCGAACTAAGATTGGGAATTTCGATTTTCTTGTTACCTTAACACCTTTTCCGTACAACGCAAATGCTCTTTTCTTCTTATATTTGCGAATTGATAAAAAAATCGTAAAATATTGAAGAGGCATTTAGCTGTGTACGTGGATTGCAAATACACTAAACACTCATATAAAATAACCACACACACAATGGGCAAAGTATACTAAATATACCATCATGTTTTAGTTAACGATTGGCAAAACTTACAAGCTGTCCATATCTGTCATAAATTAATATTGATGAGCTTATAAAGCTACCATTGAATTGAAACGAACCATTGACCCTACAATGACGAGACGTTTCAGCGCAAGCCGATTACTACAAAAAGAAGTTTGATTTAATATTCACTTTTACATAACACCAAGTGAACCACTGGCATTCGTCTTGTATTCCTTGATATAACATTTAAAAAATATGTACGTGATGATATGAAATTATATATCGTCTATAGCCAATATCAATCCATAGATACATGATATACTCGATATAGGAATAATAAATTATATAATGTTCTTCGTTACTAGTTATTTTTAATATAATTTTCGGAAATGTCAATTTTATCGTTTTTTTTAGAATATCTCACTAATCTGTGGCATACATCTTCATTACCTAATTATAATATAAAGGAACATACATGAGCCGAAATTAAAGAAATGAGTGAGTTCTAAATATCGATGCACTGAAAATAAGTTTAATTTTCGGGTGGGACTAATAAAAGAAAAATTAAAGCGCAAACAAAACCAAGAATAAAATCGGGATTAGGACCTAGGTTGTCCAGAAGAGGGAATAGCGTTCGGGAAAAAAGTTATCATTACCTAAAATTTTTAGAATTCTTAATCTGCAAAGTTGTATTCTACAAATTCAACCCTTCATTGCTCATATAAAGTGTTCTCTTTCTGAGGCCGTCTCCGGTTTGTTTTCCTTTCCTAAATATTTATTGTGTATTTAACCAAGTCTGGAACCGACTAAATAGACTGAGGTAAATATTTGAAAAGGACAAGGAACTTACAGGTAGGTCCTTCGTTTCCTCTTCCTGTGAGTTGACTTTGGTGGAAGTGGCTTCGACGGTGCAGTGGAGAGGCGAAGGGCGGGTTGCCAAAGGGACGTCGCCTTGACAACTAGAGGTCCAATCCTTTCATTGCTCACACTTTTGACTTCAGAGACCCCGACTCTTTCTCTGCTCACTCGCTACCAGTAATGAACTCCTACTCTCAACATCTGAATCTTCATCAAGTTTTCCGTAGACTGGTATTATATAAAGTAAAATACATGAATTTCATTTTTCTAAAAAAAATTCACGAATGATTTTTTTATTATTGTTGAAAGTGCTGATTGCAATCCACGAGAAGATACATTTAAAATAAAACAATTACTCAAATCATACAGAAAAAAACATAGATGGCAGAAATTAACATTATAAACTGTAGAATAAATTAAATTAAGAAAAAAATTGTTTTTGATATTGGAAATAAACTTCGAAATAACAATTTCCTCTAAAACCTACGCCATTTATTTTCATCATAATTAGATCTAGCTCATAATCTGAATAAGTTGAATCGTTGAACATTTACAAAATATAGAACGATCACACAGGACAGAGCGGATTACGGACACTATATAAAAATTGGAAATTATGCTTTATCTATTGCAAAAAGTCAAATTCTGATTTATCATATTATTGCAATGATTACCTGACCATTATGTAAAAACATAATAATTTCTACAATAACACGTAATAGAGTCAAATATCTTCAAAAACAAACTGTTTAATTAGGAATTTCGAGGGGTAATGATGGACAAACTTGTATCAGTTAAAGTTAAAGCTACGAAGTTTCCGTAACTGTTTACTCATGACTGAGCTATCTAAAGTGAATCTGAAATATAAAAGTCATAATAAATGTTCTTTAAAAATAGTTGTGATTTCCTTAGCTATACATGTAATCACCCTTTATTGTTCGAATAGAAAATGCACTGTCCACAACGTCACTTCACATTGTCAAACAAAAAATGTTAATAAAAATTATTAGAGATCTGAAAGAATAATAAATCGGATGTGTGAAAATTGGCTCAAAATCAAAAGTTGTAAATTTGCCCCAAAATGAAAAAAGTATCTGAAATTAATGTTTTTCAACAAAATCAAGAGCAATGAAAATAAAATTTTGAGATAACTTTGTGATACAAACCGAAAACTTCTCTGCCCACAAATGCCCGCTGTCCGTATTTACCTCACTCTTCCCTCATTCATTCACTTCCTCTTTCTCACTGCCGGCACGTGAATGCTATTCGTAGACTGAATGAATCTGTTAGCTGCTGTTATATTTCTTCTCCGGTTTATTTATAACTCTGTATCACTCCGTAGAACAGTGGACATCATTACGTAATTCAGTGTTTTAAATAAACACGCAGAATGGAAATAGAAGGATATTCATTTCGTTCCTCTATGAAACAAATTCTATTATTATTATGTTTTGTTTTTCCCGGATTATCCGGTTTCTTTTCCTATACGAGGGGTCAGTACTTTGTCAAACCTCATACCATGCTATTTCATGTTCAACACAGTGCGAACAATTCTTCACGTTTCCAGGATCACAAATTTTTGAACTCTAGGAACTATACCCTTTGGTTCTAGACCAATCTTTTCTCAATATTTCTTCAAATTTCTGTTGATCAAACCAGTTGCTGTTATGACAGTCGGGATAACATCTACTGACTTCAGCATGTACATATCTTATATTCAATCGACAGTGGAGTATATTTAGAAAAAAATTTCAGATTCTGCCTTATTGATATTGTGCTCTTGATGGATGTGTGACACCAATAAGTAGTGCCGTTTTTTCTTCTCTATTGTGTACAACAATATCAGGTCTATTAGTTGCGATGGTTTTATCCGTATGTATAGGTATTCTATTACAATTATTAAATATTTAATCATTTAAAAGAAGACATTTAATTTGAAGTTTTTTATAATTAATTTAAATTAATGGAATATAATAAGTAAAAGTGGTATCATCCGCCAACACTGAATTTTAGCTCAAAATACCAGTGAACAAATTCTACGGTTTTTGTTCTCGGAGACTGCCTATGTTTTCGGAATGGGAAACCATCCCGTACGTCAGACATGACAAATGTTAACACTGCACATTGAAGCACTGAATATACGAAAGTGTGCGTAATTGGGGATAACGAATATTTGATTCACAATTCTAAAAACGAAAACTTATTTGAAATGTTTGAAACTTGTTCATTCCGGTTAATTGACATTCTAGTTCTAATAAAAATGTCAATAAATATACAATTTTTTTAAAAAAAGTCTTCCACTTACGCCGTTCTGTATTTTCCTACAGGCGTGCATAAGAAGAACAGCGCTATCTAAGGTGAACAGGTGTAATTCGAGTTTTTGAATTATCCGACCAATAATCCGAGTACGAATTATCCAAGTTCGATTGTACAAAAATAAATTATTTTTTCGTAGTGCTACTTCCAGTGGAAACTCAAACGTCACGCTCTGTTTCGATAAATTGCACAAGATGTTGGAGTGCGAGCGACTTTCTCCTCCCCACCATCCATCAGTCAAAGGGATTTTTCTGTTGCGAGCGCTGCTCACGAAAATCGCCTCGACGCGATATCAGAGACACGCCACCAGTCGCGCTCTGTCCATCATACGACACGCTGTTACACAAATAGCAACCATTTCTAAGCGCAAGGAAAGAGTAAAGTTCTCGTACCTTCCAAGCAAAGAAATTTTCGACTTCGAAGATTTTATTTTCTACATACTCGACTTTATTTTTTTTTTTTGAACGATCACAATATTTTCTTTTGTGTTGTATCAATACACTACGTTTTGACTCGATATTGAAGATCTCAGGTTTAGACAATTTATTTACAACTGACGACGACTCCGATCTGGAATCGAAATGTAGTGTATTGGTAAGAAAATATAAATTCTCATTGTGTAAAAAAGATAGTGAGTTAAAATTTATTTGCTATATAATTGTTTTTATTATAAAATAGACTTAAATTAAATTAGTACAACTGGAAATAATATTTCGATAAAAAATGTGGCTTGATATTCCATTTGAATTAATGTTGCTTTTAGCGTATTTAATTTAACGACATTTTTAGGAAAATAACTTTTTTAACATTAGCAAAATATTTTATTGAACGTTTTTGACCCCGTTTCTATAGAGAAGATTCTATTGTGATAAAGCATTTGTGTTATATGTGTAACCGGATAAAATATTTATCTTAACTCTGAGTTTTCTTGTTCATTGACTTAAGTATCCTAACCGTTACTTGAATTTACCGTTGCAAGGCGGTCGTGTTAGATAAGTCTGAAAGAAAGATAGAAATGATGTTTGACTCTGCTCTTCTGAAAATAAATAGTGAAGGAAACCGACCTAAGTTTTTTCTTGACAGTTTAATTTTGACCGAAATAAATAAAAATAAATACACTTGTCACAATTTAAAAAAAAACAATTTAAATATAGACAGATAAAACGAACACTACGTTTCATCTGTAATGCGAGACACCGACAGGTGTGTTAGTTCACTGCTTGCGAGTGACTTATTTAAAATAGTAGGAGACGGTACAGAAATTTAACAATGTTACAAGAGAACTTCACTTATAAAGAACTTACAAGAAATCTCGTGTGAGAAACCTTATGCTTAGAGAAATTTACGAGTATTTTCTTATCCAACTACAGTACATTTCATGCAAACAGGACATATAAAGATTTATTGCGAAATAAAAATCTACTTTAAGGCACGAATATTTTTAATATTATCAATGATATTTAATCTTTTCTTGGAATCCACAGTCTCTGAATACATAAAATGGACTGGCCACCTTATCATTACATTCAAATTTTCTATTATTGTTCTTTTAATCTTGCTATATGTGTTCAATTTTTTGTTCGTTGAATACGAATAAGGGAAGAGTGAGAGAGGGAGTTTACAAGTGATCAATGAGTTTCATCTTAAGTCAGATTCTTCACAGCGTACATAATTATGTCGAGGTACGAAGATCTATCACGATCAAGGTCAAGGTCAAGTAATTCCGAAGGACGCAAAGAGTGGAATAATAGTTGCCTCTTTTTGAGGTCTATTGAAATATGTAAAAGGATATATTGAAATACCTAAATACATTTTGACTTCTCCACCGAAAAAAGAAAACTACAACCAAGTTTGCTCATTTGAATGCAAATGCTCATTTTGATGGATTTACGAAATGGATGCCTATATTTACGATGCAACTGGTTTTTTATCAAATGTTTTGTAGAACATTTGTGAAGTTTATTTTTGAGTTTCATCATTTTCAGTTATTTTTTAAAGGAAATTTTGTATAATTTTCTTCGACCTTTTTCTCATGAATCTCTAAAATATTCATTATTTTGCAAGTACACACCAAAAACTATAAAAATTTCTCTCATTGATGCCACCCTGTTTGCCTTCTTAATTCTAGTTTTCTCTGCATCATTTAAGATTCAATACAGGGATGGTCCTAAACTTCCTCTCCTATCGTGTAGACAAGATAGTTAATACCTCCCTTGCATTTAAGTAATCGTAATTTTTTTCTAGTTAGGTTTATGAGTAGCCTATAACAAAATATTTGTTTTAGACTCAACACTAATAGAGTCATTTATTTATTTATTTACTGTTGTTTTCAACGTTAAATCCCATTAACGTATACAATAGACCTTCTATTTGTAGAGGTAACAATGGAATTTTTACGCATTATAAACCTAGTTGAATTGACCAGGACAACGTAATTTAAGACAATTACATTTAAATATCGCACGCATTATTGATCAAAATGCCATCTTGAGGAAAGTATATATTTACTAACATATAAATAAAATATTGTTATACTCACTTTGCGGATCAGTGTTGACAAATAATTAATATACAATATCGTACATATTTCTATAGAATTGTTCGTTGAAAAGTTATCTATTCTAAATTTTAAAACGTTCTCGAGAAAACTCACCTGCTTTCCAACCTTATACGCTAAGAGAATAAATTATTTAATTTTCCTTATGGGAGGTTCCAATTAAGCATATCGAATGCTAAAACATAAGATAACTCTAAATCGAATCCATTTAAAAGAAAATCTTTAGTTTTATTGAAAGACTATGCACAAAGTTCTCTGCAAAACATGAATAAAGTTTACCCCAAAATTTAAAATTACAGTGAAAATGAAGGAGCAAATTATACATTTCAAAACACACTGTCTAACTATTAGGGAGACCTAAATACATAGTCCTGAAAACCATCTAATTCTATAATATTGAGGTAATGGATAAGTATAGAAATAACCTCATGTGCATAAGGTTATAATAAGTAGCTGATACTTAAAATTGGTGTAAGAAAATTTAGTTTAGGTTTCGAATTAAATTTTTTCGTCACAATATTTTTTCTTGCCAATATTCATACTTTTTATGTAGGTAGGGGTCAATCAATGCAATAGCAATCAATGCAATATTTAGGAGAATTTCTTATTATAAAATTGCATGGAGAAACACTCATCAAATTAATAATTGTAGATTTAATATTTTACGTCAAATAATCGTTTCGAAGATTTCTAAGTTTCTGAAAAAGACACGTTTTACAATATGTGCTCATGTCCTTTTTTACTTGTTGCTCATGTGTTTTTCTGAATCGAGAAATGGTCTCACTATAGAGGCTAATACTCATGAAATCAATCTCTCCATGAAAAATTAATATTTCCTAGAAACACCAACGGGCAGAAACCTTACTAACATATTCAACCCAAATGGCTTTTGAAGAAAAAAACAAAGGTTATCTGATCACACAAACGCGATCTCTCAAAACGAAAACATCGTTTCTTTTTTTAACAGTTCGCGAGCATGATACTTCAAACACAGATATTTCATAAAGCGAGAGTGACTATCCATTCAAGTTCTGGAAATGCTTTATCTTAAATACCTTGAAATCACCCATCGCATACAGAGGGGGCAAACGAATTAGGGAAGACCTATTTCATCGTCCGACACCACACATGGAAATGTTCCACTCAATTACGTCTGTTAGTTCCAGGTTACAGTTCGTGCTGAACGTATTGCGTCCATGGTACCGTCAGTAGTCAGAACCCCTACGGAAGACGCCTGTTTTTTTTCAACGTAGGGAGGGGTTAAATGTGACGGGAAGAAAGGGGTAAGGGATGTGGGTCTGTTAACGGCGTTATGCTGTCTCCGCCGAAGCGACGCTCGTGCACGTGCATGTACCACGTGTCCGGAGGATGGAAGGGAGGAAGGGATGAGTATGTATGGAGTTAATAGGAAAGGGTATCACATTACTCGCCCCTCATCACGTATTGTAAGACAGATATTACAGGATGCGGATCTCCGACGCGAAATCAATACCCAGAAATGGCTTTTATTAATACTCTGGCTACCAGAATCAAGATCACTGTTTTGTCACTGTCTTTGGTAAATAACTCTGAACAGGAATTTTGACCAGTTACCTTCGTAATATTCAGTGAATTGAAAGGAATAATAACAAGAAACATGTGTTGAGAATGCTTTGTTTCGGGGCAAATTGTTGTGCAGAATCTCCCATAAAGGGGCCGATAAATTACTTTTCTCAAAGGAATACTCACTCCTCGCTCTGCCATGAAAGCGGAGACTGTTTTCTTGTGTTATACTGTCACTAAAGAGAACTGCTCGATTCGGTGTTCTTCTATGAACTTCACTAGATATTACAAAAAAAAATGTCATTAATTTAGGAAACATTTAAATCTTTTTAAAAATTAAAATGTCGAAAGCGGGTGCTCTGAGACAGTTCAACACCCATTATTTCAAGGATGTAGGAAGGGAACGGTAATAAATCTTTTGAGAAGTAATCTGAATAATTTAAGAAGAGCGATATGGTTCGTCGTATTGTCGCGAATGGAAGGATATTAGCGGAGTTATTGACAACCATCAACTACACTTGAATTATTACGACTCCTCCTTTCTCATTTTCATGCTCGTCAATCTCATCATTATGGTGTTGAACGTTTTTTTTCTAAGTTAACAAACTGTAAACAAACTTGAAATAGTTTATGTTTGCATTTTCGATAATTTATCGGCATTTTCCGCCGTCAGCAATATTATTGTAGTAGGCTCCTCATCTAACCACCTCGATACCAGACCGTGGAATAAGAGTATGGCCGGACCAACCAAATACAAGCCATAACAATAATATAGATGATGATAATGTTCCTAACGCTCCACTATTACCAAGAATAATACAGATGTATTATTTACTGAGCATATCTTTATACAGGCACACAAAACCACAACGTACAACGTATTCCGCTCAAGAACATAAGCACTGGTTAACTGAGCAATGACTCAGTAAATGAGCAAATTTATGCAATGACTCAGTAAATGCGAACACCTGAAATATGTCATAGAAAATAAATATATCAACGTGTGGACAATATAAAGTATGTTCTGATAAGGTGCTAATTCATTGACGTTTTTAAACGATTTGTAATTGCTTTTTAAGCAGCGATATAAACTCCTTTACTTAACTTTCTTTTATGGAACAAGATATATTATTTACATCTACTTCCAATTACATGAAAGCACGAAAAGAATGTAAGAAAGTACGAAGAACATTTATTAAATTTGAAAATATAACAACAGGAAAACCGTAGCGAATTATTAAACGTTTTCAAATTAGCCCAGTCAATAAAGGTTTTGACCGGGAAAATATTGACGAAAAGCTGAATCTTCCCCCACTGATAGACCACTTTCCAAGGATCATTTTCACAAAAGTCTCTAAGAATTCCCCTGAAGATTGACCACCCAACCCCCACCCCTCAAAGTTGTAAAATATGAACATGCTGGGGAGAGGGATGTAAGCAAGAAGATTTACCATGCAACATGACCAGCTAGTCACCACGTACGCAGTCACAGTGTGTACAGCAACGTAAAATGTGGCAAACTGTGATACAAGTTTTTCCTTTGGTACAATTAGTTTTTTGACAAATTTAAGCGGTCTGACCCTCAAGAAATTTTTGATTTGATCACCCCCTTAGGGATGGTTTTCCAAAACTTTCCTAATAATGCATTTCCAGCTACAGGAGACATCTTGGAATCGTTTCCGCATGATTTTCGTACTCCAAGAACGAATCAGAAGTCAGAATTACATTTGAACACTTTTTGAACAGTTTTGTTCTACTTCTCGTAAATCTGATTTTATCACCCGCTGTCATGGAAAGGACGATATTTGAGCACCAGGGAAATCGGAAAATATGAATATCAAAATCGCATATGAGTGACCAAACATCATGAATGGATTCTTAAAAACTTTTGTGAAAAGACTCTTGGGAAGTGGTCTATCAGTGGAAAAAAATTCAGCTTTTCGCCTTTTTTTCCCAGAATCGATGTTTTTGAACCTTCATTGACTGGGCTAAATATATATGACTGAGAAAATGACCTCGCTCCAAGCCTGGGCTGGAAACCGTCTAGTTTACCTTGTCGTTATATTGATTTATTCGCGATGCTGTGCGATTTGTCCTTCATTCAAAGTCAATAAATGTTGTATCATTGTGTTCTTTTCTTCTTGGGCTTTTTATTAGCACTGAAAATAAATGAATAGGTCAATTTTAAAAACATTAATACCCAGGGAACATAAAAGATACAAATCAGCTGAATACACGACATGACTAGTTCCATGCCACGACTTATGTTACTGAAAATTACACTGCAATATCTTTATTGATTTAGGAGATATAAATTGTTTGCTACTTATAGCAAATTCTTAGTAAACTGTCTTTGGATATGAGCTATGAGACTCCAACCCTGTCGAACACTCCTAGACCAGACCAGAGGAAGGCTCCGTAACAATCCAACCAGTCCATCACGTAGAAAAACATCCTCTCAGCTGTAGCAACGCGTTCCACAGTTCCGGAATCATTAGCCTATACTTATGAAAAGGAAACAATATTTTGTGGCCGTAAGAAAGTAACAAAATCGTGATGCGAGTTCCTCGAGTAATTAACTATCCACAGTTCACAAAAATAAAAGAGAAAGTAACAAAGCAAATAAAAATAAGCAACAGCTGACAATAATAATATTATCAATAATAATAATAAACTTTATTGTAAAAAAATCAGTAACAAACTGCGTATGACCACGTGGAGGACAATAAACTAATTTATTCTCCAAACGCAAGCAAGGGACAATCCCATCCATTCCGATCAAGGGTCCTTAGGAAGAGGCGGATTTAACATTTCAACATACTCCTAACGATAACAAATGTATCAACCACACGTGTTATAGTATTAACATATACCAACAAATATTGTATTTAATAAAACAGAAAAGTCATTTCACAAGTACGTATTATTATCTTTCGGATAGTATTGTTGATAGTTCGTAACTATTAAATAACACAAAATTCGCTAATAATTATTTAAATTGATGCCGTCCCTAGGCAAGAGCCTAGCGAATCTTTATTTTAAAAAATCCGCCTCTACCTGAAGGAAAACCGGAGAAAAACTCGGGCCAGGAAGGGGCTACAGAATTAATGTACACAACCGTTCCAAGGTTCACTACATATACAACTAAATTTATACGAATAATAGAACATAAAACTATCATGCAGGAAAATAGTTTTGAATTTGTTGTCAGATATTTTTAAAGTATTACAACACTGGGTAAATAACGTATAAGAGGCCTTAATTTCTATTAAAATTAATAAATTCTTTTACAGTGTTAAAGCACTGGTGCAGAAGGTAGATTTTAACCCGGATTTGAAGAGATTCACTTTCATAATATCTTCTAAACTTCTGGGAATGGAATTATATAAAACGATTTCCCGACTGAACCCCTTTTTAGCAAAGCGCGGTTGACACTCTCAAACGAATATTATTCCTATTACGGATATTGTGATCGTGAACAAAATTGTTTTGCATTCTTTAGGCATCGTAGACTTCCACATCTATGACTAGCTCTTATTTAAAAGATAAATATCAATAGCGCGAAATATTCTACTAAAAATAAAGTACTTGAGCAATGTCCTTCAGAAACAAAGCCACTTACTTACGGAGTACCCCTAGGTTTAATTCTCGCCAATATACTCTTTTTGTTGTATGTGAACGAAATGTCTCCCACCATCAGATTTCAAAATGTTTATTTGCTGAGGACACTACTATGTAAACAAGCCAATGCTCAAAAAGTTTTATCTAACCCTTCGGTTTCGTTCCATGCAAATCGACTCATTGTAAACACTGATAAAACAGTGTCCATGTCATATCACAGTAGTATCAAAAAATCTTTACCCCAGGTTTCTCTTCCTTTAAATGGAACACAACCAAAAACTGTTACGAATACAAAATTCTTAGGTCTCCGTATTCAAGACAACGTCAAATGGAATTGTCACGTTGACAATCTTAATTCCCAATTAAGCAAATTGTGTTACGCATTCCGAATCTTAGTTATTCATATTTCCCGTTGCGTACATTTCGCAAATGTTTACTCCCACTTAAGTTACGGCATTATCTTCTGGGGCAATTCCATTCAGAGCATTCAAACTTTCAGAAATCAGAAGAGTATTGTTCGAGTAATTTGTAAATCTCACCCCTGAATCTCTTGTAAACGTTTATTTATGGAATTAAATATTTTAACACTTCCCTGCATGAACACTTTATGAAACTGTTTGTTAAGACCGGAATACTGAAGAACCACCCTTGCTTCATACGAAACAGTCTCGTTCACGAACACAATACTCGCACACAATAATAATAATAATAATAATAAATTTTAATAAATTTATTGTCAAAAAACAGTACAAACTGCGTATGACCACGTGGAGGACAATAAACTAATTTACTCTCCGGAAGCAAGCAAGGGACCATCCCATCAATTCCGATCAAGGGCCCTAAGGCAGAGGCGGATTCAAAAATTTCAGCAAAAGTTCCTAGATAAGATAAAAAGTTAGCTGCGAGTTATAATACTAATAGAATGTCAATACGTTTGTAATTTAACGCAAATATGTTTGTAAATTTACATGTACAGTTGTTATCGAGCTATAAATTATTCTCAGTGTAGTATTTAAAAATCATAAGAGTTGAAAAAACGCTAAAATGACGATTTATTGTTACAATAAACACGCCCCTAGACAAAGCCTNGCATGACAAGACGGATTTAACTTTTGTTAAAATCAATAAATTCTATTACAGTGTAAATGCTCTGGTGCAGGAGGTAGCTTTTAACTGCGGATTTGAAAAGACTCAATTTCATAATATCTTTTACATTTTTGGGGAGGGAATTATACGGAACGATTCCCGAATGATAAGGTCCGTGTTGGCAAGGAGTGGTTGACACTCTAGGGCGATGAATATTATTACTATTGCGAGTACTGTGTTCGTGAACGAGACTGTTTCGTATGAAGCAAGGATGGCACTTCAGTAATTCGGTCTTAACAATAATATTCATAATATTCATAATTCGTTCATGAATACTACTAACTTCTTACGAATCTCTCAGAGACGCCATTATGCAATCCAGTTCGCAGCATACAATAATCAACGTCTGAATAAGTGTCGTCACTAACTGTTTTCTGCCCAAACTACCAACCGCACGGCTTCACCTATTACTCTGAACTAGGATTGCCACCAATAAAATCTCAAATTTAGGACTAGGAAACCGTAAACACCGGATTTTTGAGCTAAAATAAAGACGTTATTGAGTAAAATGATTTATACCCTTCGTAAATTAATTAAGTTTAACTTTTTATTAAGTGCCATTAATTAAATAATACATAAAGGTGTTTTCACAGTGAAGAAAGAAAAAGGCTTTTAAAAAAATAAATCATTAGATACATCTCTGTATTGAAGAAGAAGCGAAAACAAAGTAAAGTTCGAGAACTAAAATTATAATTTTCTTCACAATTAAAAGGAAACCTAAGAACTGAAATGTTAAGACTGCACAACAAAAGATACCTCTTTTTACAAAATTGAGCATCTTAAAATTGATGGATTAATTTAAACGTACGTAATAATACGCGTCGCTTTCCCAATGTCATGGGTAAATTTCGAATGATCGCGACGATTAAAACCCGTAAGGAGTGGGAAAACCTCGCTCGGACGCTATGCGGAATCCCATGAAACATGAACGCATCCGAAGAAACACGGACGGATGGCAACCCTACTCGGAACAAATCCGTATTCACAAAAATCCATATATCAACTTATACTTGCGACGCATATATTTCTTCCGTGAACCCTACACGTGGAGAAGATATGTGATAACTTTCGGTGAGGTGAAAATGGCGACGAACCGGGAATCGAACCCGGCCCTCCTGCTTTCATCGCAGGGGTGTTTGCATACTTGCAACATTACCTCAGAACTGAATAAGTTGGAGTTTTCTCTACTGCACACCCATGTTTTCTTCTTAAAGGTTAGCGTGGGGCAAAGGTGCGCGAGGAGCAATGATCCGATTTGTCGTCGTGAGTTAGAAGTGATGGTAAATTCGTCTATCACTGGTTGATGTTAACTTGCAGTGATACCTCAGATACTATGATACTTCCGTATCCACAAACGAGACAGAGAAAACGTGGTATGTCAATTTTTGCTTATTAGAATTAATAATTATTACATTTTCAGAATTCCTCGGCACTCTCTTCTAGTTTTGAACTGTAATATAATCAAACAGTTATTTATTTATTAATTTATAGAATTCTTAAACCTCTGTTCCCAACTAAGATATTCCCGTGGTTTTACAATTAGATTCTTTGCCACGCTTCTGAGTTTCGATGTTGCATTGGCTTCAATTGCCAACAGCTCCGAATGGATACCATTTACCATTGTTTGAGAGCTTTTAGACCAATTTTTATGCAAAATTCCTGAAAATTTCATAATTTCTTTTTCCCACATTATGTAATCTTTTTTAAAGTTTTCAGTTTAAATGTATCTAATTCTACGAAAATTAACGTCTATTATATAACCAAATTAAATATAAGTCTTTTATGACTTTTATATACTGTTCGCCCGTTAAAGGTTGCAAGACTTTAATTACGTATTGCAATGTATCTAAATTTACATTTTGGAAACTCTGCTGTATTCAGACCATATAGAGGGCAATTACACAAAATATTTCAATCGTTTCTCTTTCTTCTGAACATTTCTTGAGTACGTTGATTTAGTTTTACAATGATGCGGTAATTTCTGCTATTGCATCATGATGTGATTGGTAATGACTGGTTTATTCGGCCAAATGGGGTCACTGACCACTGCAAAATGCGGCAAAATGTGCACAGATGTGGGACAAACTTCCGAATGTGGACTTTTGTCTCATAACACGGACTGTTCCTTTCCTCCCTATTATTTTTTTCTCCTTCTTTGTTCTTCTAACATTTCAATGCACTAACAGATAATACTATTTATAATTGATACATGTTTTTAAGTGATTTCAGATAATGACATCTCTCCAATATATCTACCTAATGTCCATATCTTACATTTCTTAAGCAATTAATTATGAAAAAATCCATGACAATATTTAGTGTTATTTTCAGACAAAACGATACGGATGGCAACAATTTATCGATCAACTTACTAATATATTATTTTTGAACGATTTAAATAGTCATCTACTTTTACCTCCATCAAATAATCAATTAACCAATTTTTAATTATTTCTAAGAATTGCGTTTTAAAATCATGATTTAAAATTTTAAATTTGACGAAATCAATTCATTAAATTCAAAGTTACGTGATTTTTCAAAATCAGTTCAATAGGAACCCGTAAAAATTAAAGATGAGTTAAGACATAATGATGAATTAAAAGGGACATTTCATTGAAACAATGGTCTCACTGCGAAGTTTTGGTCTTCGCACATCAGACACGAAGGTGAGAATTTAGAGTCCCGTGTTGCAGCACATTACTTAAATACTCAAGTCTGAGGATTTAAATAACATCCCACACATGTTTCAATATATATCAAACTATGAATATAAAATTATATCGTGGCACTAAAATGGTATCATTGTACTATAGTTCTATCGTCAAATGAGAGTCTGCTTTCAAAAGCGCACAAATTACTAACGAAAGTCTCGTTTGAAAACGAAAATATTGGTAAAATTATAATAATTATAATTATTAATAACATTATGATAGTTATTAATTTTGTTATTTTATGATTATTTTGTTTATAATGTGTTAAAAATATGGTTTGCAGAGAAGTAAGTTAATAAACATTCGGATATTTTCACATATTTCATTTAACATGAGTCCTGAAATTAACTTTTTATAACCTAATGGTTTATTTTATTTAACACAAATTAAAAGTGAAATAACATTAACGCATATTACCAAATAAGAACAACAAGTGAAATTTAATGCTATCGCTAATTGTATCAACGTTGCTTCTCTACTCCCCATTGACAACTCACAAACATAAATCACTCTCAATTGCCAGACCTCACATTTCGTGTTAAACAATTTATTAGCGTTAAGTACAGGTTACTTGTCACACAGACTTCCTCGGCGAAGATTATAACGAATATTTAAAAATTAGATTTTCTTAATGAAAAAACTAAAATACCAAGTCTCAGTTTGTTAAAGCTGAAAATTCATTTTACCAATGTTGCACGAGATAATTTTCTTAGTATTATCTTCATTGAAAGGTTCCATTTAGAAATTTGAGAACTATATCCGGAAAACGTTGCGCGATTTATTGGAATTTTTTAAAAATTTTGATGAGGTTTGATTAATACTATTTTTAAATTTTCCCAACGTCATAGTGAAAACTTGCCCCAGTAAATTCAAATATTCTCCAAAAATATCAATTTATAATTAGCAGTAAAAAATAATTTATTTACAAGCTGCTCTCGAATTAATTATTACACTGAATTAATTATAATTATTTTCCACCTATGATATTCGTAAACAAACTTTGCGTTTATAGTGTACAGAACGTTTTATTTTATTCAAGAATTATATTACTTCGTTGTATGATGCATTTCTTGTTTTACGTTCAGTGGAAAATTATGACATCGAATTCTGACTTTTTATTATTGGAATTTGAAATATAATTAGGATTATATTAATGGAATTTTCGCGCTGTAATGTTTCATTTCAGTGTAAAAAGTGATGGGTTTACTACAAATTTCGGAATTAAAGAAATTGACGCTAAAAATATAAGAATATTTTTATGAAAAGGTATATTGCACCAATGATTTCTGTTAGGACTTTTACGATGTTTGATTGTCGTTTTACGATGTTTGATTGGTGTAGGTAAAATCATTCTAGCTTTTGTTGTTTTTCGTTAAACAAAATTATTCATTGTTTTGATCATCGGCATTCTTCGTGAAGTGCGATAAAATGTCTTGCAAAAATTCATGGAACGAGCAGTTTGGATTGATGCTATTTAAAAAGAATTTAATTAAAATTTAATTATGCGCAGTTTGGTGCAAAATTGGTTCCGCTGGCAGAGTAGCACCGCCCACGTGCGCTGCCTGTTGCTCGTCTCAATCCCCTTCCACTTTCCGCTGAGCGTCCAGTTCCCCCCACTCCTTCAACCGTTCGAGTTCCCCCTCCACGGCAACCCACGCGGGCTGAGAACGCGTGGTGTGAGAGGTCGTGGTGGCGGTGCGGCGTGTGTGGAAGGAAGCAAGGCAGTTATGACGCGGCGGTCCTCGCGCGCGCTACAAGGAGGAGGACTACGTACGACGGCACCGCAAGGGACATGTACGCGTGACGCGGATCAACACATGCGTCCCCGATGGCGGTGCCCGGTTGGTGGCCCAGCGCTCTGGCGGCACTGATCGCTGGGGTTCTGTATATCAACACCCTGGGACACGACTTCGTCTACGATGACAAGTGAGTGGATGTGATTGTTGTCGTAGTATGTTGTGGTGGTTTTGTTTATGAGTGATTGTTGTGAGGTATCAACATGTTTGGAATGTTCATGCAACGTGGGTGAGTTCACTGTTACGTCTCGTTAACTAACTTTCACTTAATAAACTTTATTGTAAAAAAAAAAATGATCTGCGCATGACCACGTGGAGGATAATAAACTAATTTGCAATTTACTATGCCGTGCTAACTGCTGTAGTGGCATAATAACTCATCCATTTAAAATTCTTCTTCGTTTTTTATTGTTAAATATAATTACAGACTACGTAGATATGATTTAACATGGACTGGTGCTTCTTTTCACAATATTTCTTGTTAAATCAGAATGGTTTTAGTTATCGTTTTAACAGGGTTTTTTTAAGTTGCTGGTGTATTATTTGGGACAAAATAATCCTTATGTTGTGCAAGCGAAGAACAAAAATTGATGACAGCGTCCACAGAATTCTGGGAGATACTCGTCTTTAATATTTACATTATATCATTTTGCACATACGCGATTGTATCCATATTCGAAGGAGAGATAAATCGATACAGTAAACCAATAGAACAATTTTAGTATAAATGAAGCAGGAAAAGAAAGTATCTATTGATTGCAATAACAATTTGTTGTCTATTTTATTTTGTTATGGACTATCGAGAACAGGAGTGGACAACGGAAATTCACGAAGAAGAAAAAAAGGTTCAAAATTATTCAGTTGTTATAATTTTACATTACCGGACAATTGAGGTGTGTTAAATTACAAATACACATTGTAAACAGAAGAAGAATGTAACTAATTACTCTGCTCCTTCAATTTAAGGAAAAAAACTAATTTTAGTATACCAATGATATTTGTGTGGAATCGATTTTTTTAAGAGAAAAAAAACAATTCATAACATTTCGCAGTTAAGTAAACTGGGAGAAAACTGGATGAATATCATGCATCAATTTTAATCTCATGTTTCGTTACATATACTTCCGGTTAGTTGTTCCTATCACAAAAATAAATTTGGGAAATGCTGAAGCATACATAGTGTTTCAGAACTAAACTAATATATTTATGACATAAGTTCTGATACACAGATTTTGTAGGCTTAATTCTCAATATTAAATATTTTTCAACGAGTTCAATTTTTAGATTTGAGTGAACCAAATCTTACTTTCTTACTGTAACGTGATATGCATTTTCTTGTAAAGTAAAGATTATAAAATAAATTGGTAATTTTTAACATTGTGAACTTAATAAGGGTATTACCAGAATACATATAATTTGTAGAGAGATTAACTGATATTCTTATAATTAATTTGTAAACTAATACATGATAAACTGAGCTGTAAATAAGTACACTTTTTTAATAATTGGTGAGTGCCAACCTCANATACATGATAAACTGAGCTGTAAATAAGTACACTTTTTTAATAATTGGTGAGTGCCAACCTCATGCAATAATAATAATAATAATAATACATCTGCCTGAGCTGAAAATTATACTATTAATTAAAACCTAAATAAACTATACTTCTCTTATTAAATGGTTTTCGCGTCGTTGTTCAGTGGCGATTTCTTCACTCTTTCAGTTAGTGATGAAATGTACACGAATACATAGAGCTCGCGACAGTGAACAATAGTGTGCAATTCTGAATACACGGCAAATGTATTTTTATTCTCTTTTCTACATATGTTCCGGTCAACATTGAAGAACCTTTTCCTAGCACAAAACGTAGAAATACAGAGAACAAGGAATGTATTTCCATGAGTGTTATTGCTTAAAGTTGAACATAAATGGTAACTTCTCAGATTTTGAATTTTATAATATCTCAATATTAACATACATATTACTATTTTCTGATCTTAGGAAGACTGAATTTCAATAAAAAGTTAAGCTGTGTTTCCGTTTAATTACTCCTTTCAAATAATAATCATACTGGAGAAATTATTTTCTGAATGAGATATGAATCACTAGGCAAGCACAATTTGGGGAAGAATTAAATTTGAAAATTTATTGTTTATAGAACGAGATTCAAACAAAATTCAAGTTTTGTTAAAATTAAAAACCAAAAAATTCATGCAAATTACAGTTGACCCCTTCAGTTGGATTGTGACCTTTGCGTACAATGTCCGAGGATAATGACATTTCGCCCACATTTAGTATACATTAGTTCAGCTTATCAACATGGTAATTAATTTTGTTATGTTCAATGATATCCCTAAATTTGCAGAAGAGTGTGATAATATTGTTTGCAAAAACAATGACTTATCGCCGTACTTTGGGGACTTTGCAGTAAATGTGAAATCGACGTTACAATTATGTATAAACAAGATAATATATACTCTAATTAAATTAATTCGATCAATAATTAACATAGCTCAGACAATGATGACCACAGACTACATGGTATACACTCATCAATTTGTATCGTTTCTATCTCCAGAATTGTATATTGTTTTTCTAAATACTTAAATACCCATTGATGTAGAACCTCAAATGGGATGAAATTTTGGAAAGAAAATATGCAGAATTGTTGCATATATTATGGACAAAATGTGAACCAATACGATATATTCTGGTAATTTTAGGTAATATATTTTGTTTATTAATCGTAGTTTTATAATTTTGATGTATAAAACTTTTAAGTACAAAAAAGTTTTTAAATACCCCAATCGCGATCAGAATTATATTTTTTTGATGTATTTTTGTTATTAGGGCCCGCGTATACCTATTTATACGTATTCGCGAACTATGTGGTGTACATCGTACTAATTAATTCTTTATTACAATTCAGGTCTTCATGTCTGGAAATTATTATTCGTTGAGTGGATGAAACTCCTCATATCTCCGTTGACTCATCGTAAGTCTATTACTTCCTCCGGATATAAATTCTTCCGTTGGCAACCCGCATCGTCTCGCCATGTGGAGCGTCTCGATGCGTATAGTAGGGACATCGTTTGCTGGGAGTTCCGGTGGTCGTTTTGGTGGTGGTTGGTGGGAAGGAGGGAGGGTTGAGTGGGCGGTGCGTCGCCCGCAGCGACAGCCGACAGCCGGCGCACGTCTCCGCACAACAGAGACGCCTCTGTTTCTGCATCCACCCATTCGTCACGCCGGAGGCACGCCGCCGCCGCTGCTGAGGAGATGCAACCGAAGCGCATTCGAGAACAGGAGTCTGTTGAAATTACGTCTCACCCTCCCGATACAACCTACAATATCCCTTGTCTTCGATTGGGATGGGGTAACCCAAAATTCGGAACCAGGGACAGATCCAGAATTTGATTTCGGGAGGGGCCCATGAGGAGAAATACCTGGAAATACGGTCCCCCCCCCCACGAATTTTTTTAAAATTAACTTATTGAAACTGCAATTCAAGACATTCCATTACATGAATAAGACATTTACTTAATTTACAGTTTTCATAAATGACCCTGAAAAAATTAAGTTTTCGAATAATTCCTGTTTTTAGCCAAGTGTTTACTTTGGACGTTCCATCTATTGTACATTTTATCTAGGTAATTTTTAATTAGCTAATTAGCACGAAATCTCGCTGGAGTGCGAGTATGCTAGAAACAGCTGCCCTATACCCATGTTTAGTAGAAATCTATTAAATCTAAGTCATATGTTTGTCCTATGAATTTATCTTTTCAAGACTTATTTTATTTGTTCGCCTTGTAGCTTTAAACGGGCACACTGAATTTTATTGGAAGAAAAAAACCTTCCTTTTATTACCATTTCTATCTCATCTTTTTGGAGGGGGGCACCTGCCCCGTGTGCTCCTTGGATCCGCCACTGTTCGAAACTCATTTTGTTTTCTTCCTCAATTTTTGTTTTCAATTCTGGAATATCTGTTTCATACATAATATATTATGCTATAAACTAAGCTTCACAAGAACCATCTGGTGAGGTATGTAATGCCAGATAGTTACACATATTTCTGTCGGTGCCAAAAATTAAGGAAATTTGAAAAATGTGCTTCTTGATCCGAGTATCCCTGAAACTTCAATTATGTCGAAATAAGCGAAGATTATTCTCAGGTCTCTCCATCCATGTAACCTCAATGCCGACCAGAGAAGATTCCTCACCCGATTTCATCGTTCGTAGTTAAAAGAAATTTCTTGACCTCATTTATATTGTGAGTTAGAGTTAAGCTCTAAGTAAGGACACACTTGCGTTTGCGGAACGGAGCGATTTTTCCGCAGACCTGTGTTACCTCATGGGCAAAGACACACCTAGCGGGCGCGCAGTGGAACGATTTTTCGCCCGCTGCTTGCAGCGGCGATCCCCGCTCATTTCTGCGGGCCGCCGGGGAGAAGGCACGTGTTGTCTTATGGGCAAAGTGACACCTAGCGGGCGCGGAGCGGAGATCGCTGCTTCCTGCGCGCCCTTGTCGCCTGCTGAAGGTCACAAGTGTTAAAAGATGGGTATATTGAGAGACGCGTGGAAGACTGCGGGTGATTTCTTTCACGGCGTTTCCCTTGAATATCATTTCCTTCAATTTCTACGGACTGATTATTAATTATATCAATGTTCATATTAATTATTGCTACACTGTTATAATGTCACTGAGTATTTTTTTCTAGTGCTTCCTCACTTCTTTATGAAAAAAACTTTTCGCGTCCATTTAAGTGGAGTTCATTTTTCTGAAGCTTTCTTATGTTTGTGTTTTACTATTTTTGGCTTCTTCGTGTATTCTTCTGTTTGTATTTTAGTCTTTTGAGATTTTCGTTAGGTAATTGTCAAAAAAGCTATGGCTTAACTCTAACTTACAAGTTAAAAAGAGAGAAATACACATTTTCACATAACATTTTAAAACTTTACATTTCAGTTATTTGTAATATTTGTTCCTCAATTAGAGTTCTATGTCGTACAATTTTTGTGAAGTCATTGTGTATCTTTGTGTCATATTGTGAATTCGCATTGTGATGTGTTTTTGATTGTCTATATATTTGAAACGAACTAAACACGACTTCCTAAAACTCTAATAGAAACTTGTCGAGTAAGGAAGTTTCAAAATATTGGGTAATTTTGTCTGTACAGTTCGCTTTTAATTTTCAAAATTATAAGATATTTACAATTATTGAACACATAGTTGAAAGATTGTCCTACAGATAAAATTATCTAATTGAAATGATAATATATAATAAATATTAAATTACAACTTACGACCTTTTTACGGACGATTACAATAGTTGTTATTAAAATGCACGACGTAACGAATCGTGGTTTGAGTCGTCGTTTGGTGGTAACACATTGCAACAATAAAGATGAACGTAGCAACATATTTTAGTAAGCACTATCTAT
>NNCF01126401.1:317009-336849 GCA_002313205.1 Laupala kohalensis | reverse complement strand
TATATATATTGTCGACTATGTCTCTTCATTTTCCTTGTTTTCACGTTGTACACATGAGCAGATATTATTTACGATTCATTATCGCCCAGCCTTTCTCTACGTTCAAGTTCGTTTTGTTTATCATTTATGGTATGATTCGAAATTGTTTGAAAATAGAGAATTTATTATCTGTTTCCTGAATATGAACATTTTCATATAATCAGTGGTGATTCATGAACTCAAACGACTCAAAACCTAACACAAGTTGAAGTCGCGTGAACCCTAGTAGGTTCATATTTGACTTATGTAGTAGCGCGTCGTGAAAATCAACTCCGACGTGACTAACATAGATCCGTTTCAAAAAAAATACTTTGGTCTACAATATCCGAATCTTACTTCTGTTTAACTTGTGTATAACCTCGCAATTTCTCCCAGCATCCGTGCAGAGCGCTGCTGTGCTTGGCGCCTCGCGTGGACGGTTCTCGCGTAGTGTTGGCCACCAAAGCAAATAACTCGAGCTTCCTGTTTTCGAGCCTCGCGCCAACGAACGAGGCGGGGTCGAGCGAGCGGCGCGGCGGAAGCTCGTATATCCCCACGCCGATGAGACGCGTTGCGCCATGCCGCCTGCATACCGCCTCAATGCGCCAGCGACATTCGGAATGCGAGCGGAGGAAGAAACTCCTCCCTCACACAACGCTCGCTCGCTCGCTCCCAGAGCTTTTTTATCTCCTACCTGCCTGACACATGGAAGATGCGTTCACTTAACTTTTTGTCGTACATTTTTCTTCCTCTTAACTTCTTATATCACGTCTCGCAGACGTTTATTTCAAACTTTGACTTTTTTGACGGAACTAAACTGAATATGACGTGTGTGAGTGAAAAAGGGGTACGTGGGATCTCCAAAACTTTTTAGGTACGTCAAATCATCACTATTTTTCTTAACAACCTTTTATCTCGTATTAATGACGTTCTACGTCTTTCTCAAGTTTTTAGGATCTACTGCCACCGTTATATTATTTTGATTGAACATAAGTACATAGGATCAGGTGCTAATAAGAATAGAACATTCCGTGAGTGTCCGAATCTATATTAAATGTTTCCCTTCAAATTCATATTCATAAAATTGTACATTTTATATTGTTTTCATCTTATAGGTAAAGAACAGGAACGCGATACAGGTATTAGAGGTCAGACACCATTTCAATAAATTTTATAATTCAGTTATTTGAGCGTGTTTTCATCCTAATAGATCAGAGTCGTCCATTGAAGTCAAATATTGGTAGTAAAACACCTTTCGCTTTGGCGTAGAATTGTCTGAAGTATGTTTGCCCTTATTTTCAATTTTGCTCAATTTATTTTCAATTTGAGATAAATACATTGAATTTGTCGTCGGTGTTTTGGCAATTGTAAACATCTTTCCATGTTTCTTCACGCAATTATTTATAAATATGGATTTATTTATGTCATTAAACTCTCTTGTAAATTTGTAAAGGATTTTAAGTGGTTTTAGTTTATTATTAATAGTCAATACTTGAGCAAAGTGATCACTGTATCCGGCGATAAACACTACGAGATACGAGATTCCATTGTTGACTATAATTTGATCTAGCAATGTTTGAGATGAACCGAGAGGCGAGTGGGATCGTTTATCGTAGTAATACGATTGAAGGAGTCGATAAGATTCTTGAATCGATTAACTGGTGAATGTGCAGAATCCGATGTACTCAGGAAATCGCCACATATAACGATAGATTTAGTAGATTTATGTGTGATATGTTTTAAAACAATTTCGAAGTTCCTCAAAAATATGTCAAGATGTGATTGAGAAGGTCTATAAATACACAAAACAACAATACCGGTGTCGGTCAGATTAACTGCAGAAAATTCGAACACACTATCTACGCAGACGTTCCCGTAGCCTGTCAGTGGAGAAGATATAATATCATTACGAACGTAGATACACGTACCTCCGGAGGGATTTTTGCCTTTAAAATTTTGCTGACAGTAAGAACTTGCTAAATAATAATTAGAAATAGCAGTATCGTTGAAGTTCTTAGTTAAAAGCCAACGCTCTGTGAGGCATAGCAAATCGAATCGACTTTCAATGTGTACCAGAATTTCAATGTCTGTCAATTTGTTTGAAAGGGATTGGACATTATGATGAAATATAATTATTTTATTTTTGCAAAAAGTTTGCGACTCACGAGAAATGGTATCGACGTTAGATAGTGGAGAGGAATTTGAAATTGGTACAGCTTCTAGTTCCGGATCAAGCTCGCACACTCCGCCTGAACGCGATTGTCACCTTCGAGTACCACATCGTACTCCTGAGCGCAAGTTGTAACTGTGTATGGGGGCGGCAGGAGGAATAGATGAGGACGTGCAAGATGAGGAAGCAGTAGGTGAAAGAACGGGGAAAAGAGAATAAATGGGTGTCGAGATAGGAAGAGGAGATTGTGATGAGGTAGGAGCAGAAGGAGGAGATGAGGTAGGAGGAGGAGGAGAGGAGGTAGGTGCAGGAGGAGGTGTAGGAGTGGGTAATGGGGCAGGTGGATGATGTGAGGTCAGATGTGAAGCTAGAAGAAAACCGAAGTGCTGTTTCCCAGACGGTCTCAGGTGTAAACCGTGCTGGGTAAAGTCCTTGGCAGTCAGGTGTGATTGCAAATAAAAAATGTGATTTTTGTGTCTGCCAGGTGATGTGTCGTTGGTTTAACCGGGAGGTAGCAGTTGGAAGGACGTCGAGAATTTCTAATTGTGGTCCAACCGCCGATCGTTTTCTTATTGACCTCTTCCAGCGCACTGTTTCGTGTGTCAATATACTGTACCATGTCATTGTACGCTTTCTGAAGATCAGCTTTGAATGAGTTGAGGAATGCGATAGTGTCCATTGTTGTGAGATAGTTAGCAACTGAACGACAAAAGCAAATGAGAATACACGAAAAATGACAACTAANACTACGGAAGTTACAAATGAGATAATAAATAAATTAAATATACAAACAAACCGACGACAAAAATGATTGAAATAATTATTTAGGGCGACCACTGGAGATTAATTAAATCGACAATAACTACCGTATATTGTGTTAAAATGTAAATAAATACGAAAGAATCAAGAACAACAAATTGTAAAATAATGTAATAATTCTATGAATTATGACGATAACATGGGTGCAACAATGGGGCAGGGTTTAAATAAGTAAATAAACAAACCGACAACTAAAATCACAGAAATAATTTAGGAAGACAACTGCAGATAAATTAATTCAACAATAACTAAGGCAATATTATGTTAAATTGTAATGGATAACTACAAAAAGATCATGAAAACAAATGGTAAAATATTGGAATAATTCTACTTACGACGACGAAACTTGAGCAGTGCAACAATAGAGTATGTTATTTGTAAGTTAATAATGATGTAATAGTATACGCACTAGAAAATCTAAATACAGCAAAATAATTAATTTTAATGCACCAAGAAGTTAAATTTATGATTCCGTTTGTACTTACGTAAACATTATCACACCTTTGATTGAAGCACTTTAATGAAAACAATATGAAATTATATTTGGTCCGTTGAGTTTGAAAACCTTAGGAAATGTTTTTAGTGTTTTTTCACTTAACACACACACACACAGAACAAAGAATTTTACGCTACAATGAAAGTTGGGATCTAAATACAACTACTGATCACAAAAAACTCGAAAAAATAAGATAATTAGAAAGATTATACTGAAAAATACTAATAAAAAGACGGAAGAAAAATTTTCACGTGTTTGAAAGTGTACGTGCAAAAATTATGATGCTATTTCATATCACAGTAACGAAAGAGAAATATGTAAAATGACATATAAATAAATATTGGCCAGAATAATATATAAATCTTAACCCCCACCCAATTGTCAATTTCGCGAGTAGCACAGAATTCGCTGCATGCAACCCATCATGAGACTAAAGAGGTTGAAAGCCGGAAAATTCTCACTTTTACTTGTAAACCTGAGCATTCAATGGAAAGTGTCATTTTTGTCTGTTTGTTTTTCTTTGTCATTACATCAAAGGTTTTCGTACGTTTTGCATACGTTTCCCATTTCTCCCTTAGCTACCATTGCGCATATGCTAATCTGAATTCTCATCACTATTCCCATTAAGTCTTCGGATTAAGTCGACAACGAGTATACTGCGGTCCTTACACATCCGAGTCCATACTATGAGTAATCTCATGAACACCACAAAAACTTTGTCCGTGTTTGAGTTTCAGAATTTTTTATGGAGATTTTATTATCGATGAACGAATACATGAAACATTTGTACAGACATTTTTATTTGCCAACAAGATTTTCAAATACGTCCAGTAGTCTCAATTTGTTAACAATTAGAAATCAGCATTCTTTTTCGGGGGGAGTACGAAATCCCAACGTTATGTCCCATCAATGAGTAGGTACCGTAAAGTTCCTATCCTTAATTTTGTTATAATGTCAGAAAAGTTCTCTTTGAGGACACGTATCCCTATGGAATTGTAAAAGAACACTCATTAACACTACAACGAGATTGGAAATCATCTTTTTCCGAAAGAAATATTGACTCATTCATCATGATGTTTCCCTTCGTCACTAAATACTTAAGATGGTTGGTCTATCGCTACAGTCCTCAACTACATGTGAACACTGGATGAAACGTTCACATCAGTAGAGACGTACTAGTTTGGTGGGTTGACAGACAGTTACAAAGTACCATTCAACTAATAAACGGTTATCCCTCTCATTTTCTAAACTATAATAACTTTTTGTTCTCGATTTTTCATGTGATCAACGATGAAATTTTTCAGATCATTGTAACCTTACTAAGCTTCGTCATATATCTGTCTATAGGGATATTACTCCGTAAACGTATGTTTTTTGCTTAGTAGACGATATATCAATATTAGTAACTAAATTAATTAAAGTAAAGAAGAAATTTTATTCAATCTTCCATTTTTAATTTTAAAATGTTTGTAAATGATAGTTTTATCGAAGTAAAAAAACACAAACAAGAAAGAAGTACTATTACTGAGAGCTATATTCGAAGGGTGAAATCGTAGTGGTATCCAGCCACTGATTCGTATATATGGAAGCAATTTTGGGGGACAAACGAGGAAAATTTCGATTACATAATCATGTTTGAACTATGTCATTTAAGATAAATGGATTATCGTTGGAATTGAATCTGCATTTAATGGAATCCTGGGCTGATCCTTGAACAATCCTAAAAGTGTTGTATGACCCGATTAAATGAGGAAATTTCATTACATATTATGTGAGCTGAAACTAAAATGCCGTTAACTGACGTTTATAGTGTAATTGATTTGCGTTAGATTGTAATGAGAATTATAAATGCTAGTTAATTATATTCATCTGTGTTCTTGTCTAGTAATATGTCTATTAAATTTGATATGTATGATTTGGACGTGATTCATTTAAACAAGGTAATTCAATAATAAATTTCACCGAAACATATAATGTTATAATACGAAAAACTGCTTTGTGATTTTGTAACCCCCAGAACGTTAACAATTACTACTTAAATGAAAATAGTTTTGATTATTCATCTCAGTTGTTATCTGTATGATATTACAAAGTATGCAGTACGTTTTATAAGTATGTACCTTTTTTATATCAGATTTACTCATCATATCAGTCAATGTCATACTAATCACGGGAATCATTGTTGATTCGAGACGTTCGGAAAGTACTGTCCATTTTCCCATGTGAAACAGGGAATTTTTAAATATATAACGTGTAAAACGTTATTATAAACAACTAAAGCAATTGGAGTAAAGCGAATTCTCCTATTCTAATGATATTTATTCGCAAAATAATTTATCTTCATCTGTGAATTGATCTTGGGAGACTAATATTACCTAAAGATACAAGAGTATACTTTCCTATACCAGCTACCATCGGATGACATTTGTTAAGGAAGCAAAATAAGTCATAGTGAGCTAATGCAATGATCTAGCAATCATATTAACACGGGAGTAAAGAGAACCAACAAGTAAGTCTATTGGATCTTGAAAGCAGAAAATGATTTAAATAATATGTATCCACTTTCTCATCCTAAAGTGAATAAACGTAATAAACATCATAATAATCGTAATTTACTCTCCTTTGGCACAATTTCGATTCTGTGAACTGTATCGAAGTTGTGAGTAGTGTCACCAAGAAGATTATGAACTACGCTACTCGCGGCAACAGAACAGTAATGTAGAAGGAGCATAAAGACCCCGTGAAAATCGAGGAGTCAATGCTAGATTACTGACTTTCGCTGTGAACAGGTATTTCACTCATGTCAGCAGAATCTTAGTGTGTTAAAATATTTATTAAAATGAATATTATAACAAATGTATATGTATAAAAAACAGTAACTGCATCTTTATTTGTAAACGTAGGTTTCCGCGGCCGGAGTCATTATAAACTCGTTTGTTCGGGACAAAGAAGATTATATTGTTACGTCTTACCAACGTTTCGACCTTACTGCTATGGCCTTCTTGAGGACCATGTCTGAGTCGTACAGACCTAAGTCGCTGTCGTGCTTTGTCCTTATAGGCTGGCCGAAACGTTGGGAGTCCTGTCTTCTGAGACAGTTTGTCTCGGACTGAGAAGTTTATATTATTTTTTGTTTTTCTTTCTCAATCAAAATTCTGGTGACTGAAAATGAAACCAAGTTTAGACCTATTCCTAATGCCGTTAAAATTTTATTTCAATCCGTTCAGTAGTTTTTGTATGAAACGATTCAAACAAAGATTTATCAAAGCGCCCAGGTAAAGGGAACGATTTAATCAAAGAGTCAAGATAAAGAAATACCATATTCAAAGAGCATCTGTAATGGTAAGTGAAACATAAATTTTCCCTTCAAACATCCGTAGATACGGGTGAATAATACTCTAAACCCAGAGACCATAGCTGGATAACACCGACAAGAAATATAATGAAGTCTGTTCTAACTTAAACTTTCCTCAAATAGGTTTCATGGATTTTAAGGTGATGTAGGTTTTTATAATTCTGTATTTTGCACAGTAATTATTGCTGTTGTGGTGCATAAGTTAATGCTTGGCCCAATGGACAATCAGTATTGGGTGGAGCCTAGAGGAAGTCCGAGCAAATTTAACACCGTACTATTTATATAGTTATTTCAGAAACATAATTATTGGATCTCTTAGAACAAAACATGTAATAAAAATGTTTTATTTACTAAAAATATCACTAAGTTTTCGTTGCTTTTAAACGCAATACATACATTGCATAGTATCCAATTTTCTTTTGGATACGCATTGTCTTCAACATATTTCAATACAAAATGTCGTTGAATTCCTAAATTTATTTCTACTGCTTAGTTTTTTAAGAATTTATTCTTGTGCAAAGACTTCACTTTCTCTTTGCTACGCCCGCTTTCCCCGACGTGACTTTTCGGGTTATATCATCTCAATCAAAAACTACCAATATAGACCCTGGCTTATGTTTGGTACGAAGCTCCTTAAACATGCACCAGAAAGTTAACTAAGCAAAGAATATTTTGTTCATATATTCTATCTAAATCGTCATTCAAAAGATTCGGGTTTTCAGTTAGTTTTCAGAATAAGAGGAATAAGTAAACTATAGTAACATAGTAGAAAATTAAAAAAGAAAAAAATCTTAAATAGGCTAAAAACAATATTTTATGTACAAATAGTTCAAACTGTATTCCCTTAGCCTGTGTTCTCACGATCCAAGAAATAAATGTAAATGAAAAATGATGATGTAAGATATTGATAGCGTGGAAACGGCACAGACCTATATAGATTCTTTAAAATATATTTTCTCTTTTTTTTAGTAAATTTAGAATAACTTACTATTTCAGAGTCATTCGATTATTAACGATTTTGATAACTCTTCATCGCGAAGTAAAACAAAATGATACGTTAATAGAGGAAGAAAATCATAAAAACTATTCTTCTTGGCAAGTCCAATAATCTCCACAAGTCTTAAAAATACCTGGGCGTATTCATAGACCACTTTTAATTAGCGGCGTGTTTCAACTCACAGTTTCATCCTCAGATATATCTGCAAACATTACAGTGCTGAGGAATTCCAATTATGTTATCTAAAATTTGAAACACTAATTTACAAGGAGAATGCTGAATGGGTGCTGGGAAATTACTTTTAATGGACCCTAAAGACGTCCAGTGAAACGTCAGGAGATCCCTCGAGAAGCAGAGGCTGCGAACATCTCGGAGACACACTGTGATTAGCAAACAATTACCACCGTCGTAACGACAACAGGATATCGTCCTGCGTTAGGGGCGCCACACACTAAGAGTACATTGCATCTTCGAGTAATAGCTACTCTCGTAGAAGGAGAAAAAAACAACAACACTGCGAATGGAGACGACGTGCAGGTCACCGGATATGGTGGTGTCTCGTGATGGCTGCGAGAGCTCAAAAAGTTATTGCTAGTTTTAGGAGTAAAAATTACCGGAAAGTCATTAAAAGTTCTATATTACACTGTTGTAAATGCTATTCTTGCTTTTTCCAGGAAAGCCGAACCTATTTATCCCCTGTCCATAAAAATACATATTCAGACAAAGTATTTTTTTGGTTTATTTGAAGGAAACCGCGTGTTTTGTAACAATCATTTAATTTTATAAAGTGTTATTGTACCTAACATCTGCAATGCACAAAAAAATTGTTTGCATAACTTTCGCAAACATCTAAACTTGTAATTGGGTTGAAAGAACATGTATGAAAAATATTTTAAATAAACATACGTATATCGAAACCTGAAGACAATTATTCTAAATATTGACATTTGAATACGAACTTCATTCGATGTTTCAAATCACTGCTTTTATTTAGTTGTATAGCTACAGTTAATATAATGCAACGTTATTCCCTTGAATTACGAAGCATAATTATACCTTGATTCTGCAACCCAAATCACAAACGAATTTTTAAATTAAATTTTTCATAAATTCTATTTATTCAAGAATTTGGAGTGAACAATTTTGTGTTACGTCGGTCGTTTCATATTTCTAACGGTTTACCGAAACCTGCAAGCACCTCGGGAGCATATACTCTCTTTCGTGTACAAATAAATATGAGGGCTCTGAATATTTTTCTTTTACACTTCGGCGCAGAGATTATCAGATCTTTGCGAAGCATTAATGATGTATTTTGGTCTGACTTGTTGTATAAAAATATTGAAGAATCATGAAATAAGGTAGAAATGGTAACCATGTAATAACTTTGTGGTAGATGTGATCCGCAAAATAAATAATGTGTATAAAATGTGCGTTATTCGTGAGAAACCTCACTCACTGTACCAATGGAACGGCAGAGAGTAAATTAATTGTTTTCTTAAAATGCAATTCCAGTCCCACCAAAATGCGATATGATCCCGTGAGTTCCTTTCAGAATATTTCGTCTTTGTACTATCGCTGTCATTTCGTCCTATCTTTCAAAATCTACAACTGCTATACCAAAAACGTATTATCTGCTTTTTTAAAAAAAATGTTCCATTAATTCCAAAAATTCTCAGAAATTATGGTGCACTATCAAAATTTGAAATGGGCTTAATTTTGAATAAGTTACATCATTCTGGGGTTGATAACTTTAGACAAGAATTCTGAAAAGAAATGAAGGAACAGTGTATAATTTTCAAAAACAAAATTACATCAGCTAATATCCTACATTTGATCGCTATTTAATACTTTTGCTTGCTTTTTAGATAATTGTATTTTCCGTTTGTGTAAGAGCAAATGCTTCCTCATCTTCCTGGAACTTGAAAACGTGACAAGTTTAAATTGACTGTGTTATGTTACGAGCAATATACTTGTCCTAAAACTCATTTCCTTTATTACTTAATACTAGATGCAAGATAAGAATTGAACTGAAGCATCACTTGGATGTTTACGACCAATAATTCTTATCAGAATGTTAAGAAGCTAATGGATCGACCTTCCAATATTATCGTAAGCTCTATAACTCCATATAGCTATGTTTAGGATTCTTACTTACATTTTAGGTTTATATACCAAATGTGAAATAATATAAACATATATTTTTGCTTATTCAAGCTATGCCACTAACAAATTATTATACATGCCAAATGTGCACGATATGAGATGTTACGAAGACATAGGCATTTCAAGAAGAATCTTGTATAGAAATATAAACACTCTTAAAGCATTAAAGCGTCCAAATTAAAATGATAGCATACTATCAATAAAAAAAAGAAAAAATCGAGACAAGATATAAACTATTAAAGAACAAGACCACGGTAATGACTGCGTTGGGCACGGGGTACAGAAAAGAGAATTGTAAATGTAAAATAAATAAGTAATGACACCTAACGATGATTGTCGAAAGTAAGTTTCTATCTCTTTGTTGCTGGAGCTGCTATAAACTAACAAATTCGTTCGTATATGTCCAGTAAAATGAATTCGAGAGGAAGACATGTTTTGATACTGCTTTCTTTGAACGGTGTAACCCGAAGGCTTTTAGGAAGTAATTGTTCGAAAATTAAATTTTAAAGGGGTTGTGACACGTAAAATTGTTTTCGTTGTTTTATTGTTGAGCGCATTTTCGTTACAAAAAAATTGATTCGTTTAAGTATTCTTCAATTTCGTTTGCAAAATGTGAGAGTGGAAATGGGCTAATGAGTCTCAAGTGCACACTGTCTTATTTTCTTTCTAACACCTTACCGAAAGTTATTACATATATTCACCACGTGTAGGGTACACGGAAGAAATATGAGCACCCGAACAATACATTGGATTTCTATTTGCTCTTATATTTTTTATATAAATGCCAAAAAATATTTTCTGTATTGTTAATTTTTTTATTTTAGATGGACAAAGAGTATGAAGGGATAAAATATTATGTACTGAAATTTATTCTAAGTGGCAGTAAAGATGTTCGTGAAAATAGTTCTTCATTGGTTTATCCAAAACTCGGGAGGGTCATATCTTTTTGTGAAATCTAATACTATCGATTTTCTATGCTTTTAAAAAGACTTGCAAGGTATAGTAGGGGTACACATTATATGTGTAACGTATTTTTATTTTACTTATGTCCTTCAAAGTTTTGATAAATAGTCAGAGAAACGTCCGAAGTATGCTGGTACCGTACATGGAATACGTAGAAATGATTTCAAAGAAAAAGAAAAAAGGGTAAATAACAGTGAAAACATATATTAGAATTAAGTCATTACGTTGAAACGATACTTTATGTAAAGTTACTATCGTAAAAAGTACAGTAGAACCCCTCGGTCTCGTATCATCCGGTCCCCGGATTAACCGGCCTAACATGTGGAACAGTTTCTCTCTTTCAGCGTATAATATCTGGCAGGTAGTGACTCAGCCATTGACTGTTTGACGGGACTTCGTGGCAAGTCCTTGGAAAGTAAAACGTGGTGACGCGAACGTTAGGTGTGCAATGTGTACGTGTTGTGCAGAACGTGGGATGGGGAGGGAGTTCGCCAGTTCGATTCACCTCTTGCTTCTATGAATCAACACTTACATATGTTTATTTTTATATGAAACAACTTTTTCGTGTTCGTTTATGACTGTATGTATATATGCATGTACATGTATAGAATTAACAAGTTTAGAAAAAAAGAAGAAGAAAATAAAACGAATTTTTACGAGAACCTCGGATTAACGGGTCGGGACCTCGGTCCCCACCAGAGTGGTTATACTGTACGCTGTTGGGTGAAACGTGTATTCTAAAACTGTACCACACAATTTGACTTAATCATTTTCTTTCCACGCAGTCGTGCTATCCTGAGCAACGACGACGTGATCGGCTCCGGGCCGCTGTGGCATCTTCTGCTTCACGACTTCTGGGGCACTCCATTACATCACGGAGGCTCTCATGGCTCCTATCGTCCACTCACAGTCCTTACGTTCCGTCTGACGGCGACTGCAGCAGCAGCAGCCAATGCACCCGTCGGCGCCGGAGACAGTCCGGACGACGTCATCTCGAGTGCTAGTGTCGCCAGAAGCCAAGCATCAGACCCGACGCCACCCTCCGCGTGGGCCTTCCACGTGGGCAATGTGGCTTTGCATGCGGCGACGGCGGCGGCGCTGGCGGCCACTGCCAGAAGGTTGTGTGCATCCGCGTCTGCAGCCGCTGCCGCCGGGGTTCTATTCGCAGCACACCCTGCACCCAGCGAAGCGGTGAGTTCCTTATACTCAAACTCATGTTTATTATACCCAACTCACTTTGCTTCTAGAAAATTTAACTTAAGAAAAAACACATTATTTGTTTATCATGTATTAGTCGTTGTAAATTACTTTATTGACCTCAACGTGGTCATAGACAGTGTGCAACAGCTCTCTTGACAATAAATTATTTATTTATTTATTTTTGTCGCCAACGCTAGACTTCGCCATCGCCCATATGAGTAATGATAATTGTACCTCGTGTTATCTTGGCAAGAGATTAGAATTTCTGAAAATTTAAATCCATCGCCAACCTTGGACACCAACTCAATTCGCGTGCTCTTATGGTGCTATTCTGTTCTCTCTCTCCATAGAGAGTGTTGAACGAATGTAACGTGTGTCTTGGTTGTGTTACAAGTTAATAATTCTCTACAACAAATTGCTACTTTTGAACTACTATTAATATTTATTTGGGTATAATTTAAATTCGTAGAAATTGGAGGGGGGTTTTTTGTGGGGCTTTACGGCTCATGTCGACATCAAAGGTCATAGGCAGCCATATTGCATAATTTACACGACTTGGAGTATTCTCCTATACTCACACACAAAAATTTAAGCCTTGAACACGGGTAGATTTGTGAGGATAGTAGAGTAGGGAGTAGAGTACACCCTTATATCAACAATATCGATATAGAGCATGAGCCATATACTCACAGTAGATTGATGAGGCATCGATTGACGAGCTCTCAGAGGCAAATTGAAGCATCACAAGCTATACTATATGAAAACTAACCTATAAGCGCTTGTTGTTTATGAAAAAAATTTAAAAAATAGAAATTTGTTTAGAAAGGGGTGAACTACGCTTATTTGTTGTGTTGCAACAGTATCAGTACTTGAAGGAATGTATTTTTATATGGTCATCTCTTGAAATTACTTATATTCGAGTCTGTCATACTCGGAGTACAATGCCACACAACGAAATGTTCCTTCTCGAGTCAGTTACATATTAGACAGAATAGTCAAGATAAATACAGCAAAGAATACTATGCTTTGTATTCTATACAAAACACGATTAGACAACGAGAGTACATGAGTAAGTGAAACGTTTGACGAGGGCGAGGATAGTAAAGTATGTTTGCTAGTAAATCTCGCCTTGCGGCTACTATCCATTCTACTCGCTACTCTTCTGCGCTGAGTGTTTACACGATTATACTAAAGGGAGTCTACCAAGTACTTGCCTCGTTACTCTACCCGTGTAAATCAGACGTCTCCGACAGCGACGGTCAAGTGGTAGCATCTTCTCCACCATATCTCAAGAGCGGTAGAGTGTGGGGTCCGAATCCTGCTCGGTCAAAGTAGGTGAAGTTTTCGGCTGTTTCCTTCACCTACTCGACACAAATGTCGGTTGGGTACTCTAAATTCCCCGACAACCTAACATCTCTCCTTCCCAATTCCGTCCCCCAAGTCACGGTTATGGGAAGAGCAGACCTCATGGACTGAACCTCGCTGTAAGACAGTAAATAAATAAGAACTTTATATATTTATATATGTTCATGGAAATTGTGATGCAACTTCGTTCGTTATAACCGCGAGCTATAAGGCCAGTTTTATAAACTATAATGCTATAAGGCCTGTTTGGCCACTTATAAATAAATGATATATAAATTTATAGTAAAAAAGCAGTTACAAACTGCGTACAACCTTATGCAGGACAATGTGAACTTACGTTTGTTAGTTAAAATAGTATTTACTACTGAGTTGAACTTAACGTAATAAAATGAGATAGAGGAATTGATCCTTCTTGGTAATTAATATTTTTCACACGTAATTCGGTTGCCGAATTTTCATTCAATTTTATGTGTACTCTTAGAAAGGGTAGTTTGACCTTCTACATGTCATAATGTACATTAGAATAAGAATAATTTTACTTGTGGTCCAAATTAATTGTTTGTTTCCTTTCTATTTAATACGTTAAATAATACAATATACAACACATAATGTACAAAATACCGTATGAGAATTGTTTAGACACCTAAGTTCGGGAACTAGTGAACAGTAATATACTAAAAATAACTTAAATCGATAAAATTAATCCAAAATAATGTTTTCCCAATTAGAAATACATTTCATATTTTAAACATCATGATTTTGACGTCTTTGGCCGAGTTTTTAGTCGGTAACCAATAGTTTTGACTACTCTTTATTATTAAAAAGCTTTAAATTCACAGAAAGTTGATTAAATAATGCATATATTCCTTCCGTGTACCCTACACGTGGAGAAGATATGTGATAACTTTCGGTCAGGTGAAAATGGCGACGAGCCGGGAATCGTACACGGGACTCCTGCTTTGATCGTAGGGGTGTTAACCACTACACCTCCCGTTCGCCTTCCACAACTGTACCAGACCTAAACCCCGCATGACCTGAACCACATCCCCAGACAGGAGATCAGTTGTTACTTGTCCAAAAAACTTAGTTCGTGTAAACAAGCCAATACTTGTTGCTGGTGCGACCTACAACTGGCAGCGTGTTAGGACAGGGAAGTGTCGTCACCATTGTAACAGATAATTTTTTAATCATTTCCGAAATGAAAAAGATGAGAATGACCTTACCTCGCGACAGAAAGAGGTTTTTCCGTTTTAACAAAAGAGTGTTTTTATCAGAATGAAAATTTAAAATATATGTGGCGCTGTTTCGCTGCCGTTATTCGTTGAAATTTGATAAATATTTTATCTTCCACTTGGTCTTAGTTTGAGCTTCAAAGTAGCATTGAAACAATCGTAGTTTCAGTACTGACCAATAAATGGTTCAGTATATCTACAGAGAAGAAAAAAAAGTACAAATCATTGAATAAGTCAAATGAGTAGCTTTTTATCACGATTTATCTCAGTGAAAACCACTTTTCGATGTATTCATCATGGACATAATTGAGATAAACTTCCTCAGTGAATTATTTTGTTTATGAGATTTAAGACTGTATGCCAATCTTTGGGCATGATCTCTTCTTTCCGATTCCTATATATTTATATGCCACTCACCATAGAGAATTTTGACCTTTCAGGTCTGCCTTAATCCCGTCGTCACCTGGTGTTCTATTATTTTTTAAATCTTTCTTATGGTATATAATACTTCCTGGCTGTTTGACTCTTTTAATCTGTTGTTCAAAGCTAAGTGGATGCTATTTTTCGACAGCAGATTCCGTTGATCATGGTTTGTTCAACAGCTGAGCAGTAAGTCTCCTCTCGACTGAAGTTGACTTCATTTTTACATAAAATTATCCTGGTTTTCTTTTCTAAATTATCCGTCATTCTCGTCAAATTGTCTAAATTTGTTTCCGCTCAAAAGTTCTTATGTGATTACCTGTATTTTCTCCAAACCTTTTCTCTTTTCTTCTTATCGCATATCTATCGTACTTCAATGTAGGTCAAGTAATTCTACCAAGTATTTCTTAATAACGCCTGAAGTGTTGTTTCATTTCATTACTAGTCTTTTCCTCATTTATTATTTTTCTTTGTCGTTTTCTATGCTTTTACTCCCGTCTTTCTTCGTTTTTTTCCAGTCGAAATCCAAAATCATAATTTCGCAAATTCGTATATTGTGTCTTGATGATTTTCCATTCACCCTCCCCAATCTTTCAAAGTGTTTTAATTATTTACTTCCATTATTATTATTATTATTTATTATTATTATTATTATTATTATCATATGATGTAAACACATGAAGAAGGCTAGAATTCTGATTCAAACGTTGTGCTTCCTATATTACGAGACAAGGTCGTTAATATTCAAAGCACGTTTACAGTATTCTCGAAAATTCCTTGAATCGATAATGAAATCATACTTTTCCCTAGTGTCTATCATGGTCGTCTTGTCTTTTACATTCACTGCGTGTTTTCCCCAAACGTAAGAAACATTTAAGGCACTACTTAACTGAGAACACTTTGCGTGCTTAGGTGGCTGGCGTAGTGGGACGCGCCGACTTGCTGGCGGGTTTGCTGGCGCTATTGGCATTGCTGGTGTACGTGCGCCATGTGGAAGACGCGACAGGAGACGAAGATGCAGGACGAGTTCAGCAAGGACGGTGGCTGGCGTGTGTCGTGGCATTGGCAGTAGCCGCCATGTTGGCCAAAGAACAAGGTGTCATGGCGTTGCCTCTGTGCGCTGTGTACGATGTGCTGTACACGCCGTTGCCTCCTCACGCCGCGCTACGAGCGCTGGTGGCGGGGACGACTCCTTACGGCGTCGCCAAGACTCACCAACACCAACAGAGGGTAAAAGAGGTGAGTGGTAATGATAAGCTTTTCAAGACGCACTACGGATGTCATATCGTTCGTCCGGTGGAACAAGACGTAGCTGGGAAATAGAAATAAATAGACAGCGTTGGTCTAGTGGTAGCTAGACGTCGACTTCGCCTCCACGACTCCGCTGAGGGGCAAAACATAAGTTCAAACTGCTCAGTCGAAATAGGTGAGGTTTTCATCGGGCGTTTTCCTCACTTACTCCCGACAAATATCAATTCGGTACCATACGCTCTACGGCAACCCAACATCTCTCCTTCGTAATTCCCTTATATCCAGGTCACTGTTAGGTGGAAGAGCAGGTCTCATGGTCTGGGTCTCGCTCTAAAACATGAAGTAAACAATTAAAATATAAAGTTTATGTATAAATAAATAAAATTTACAGAAAGAAAGAGGAAAGATTCGGAAGCTTACGTGGGTTGAAAAATATATGCTGGATACACGTTGTAACCTACCTAGGCATAATTAATATATTACTGTCTTTAATGTTAGTTTTATGTATCATCATTTCAGGTATTTATTTATTTGCTTTTGCGGCCTAAATTACGTATTTTACTGTTTTGTCATTGTTCCACCGGACGAGTGATATTAGTACGTTTCTTCTAGAGAGGCTCTTGAAGAAAGGTGACTATCTTCAATAAAACTTCATATTTATGGTGGCCGTTTCAACAAAATTGTCATCAGGCTTGAAAGA
Organism: Laupala kohalensis; assembly: GCA_002313205.1. Classification (NCBI taxonomy): domain Eukaryota; kingdom Metazoa; phylum Arthropoda; class Insecta; order Orthoptera; family Trigonidiidae; genus Laupala; species Laupala kohalensis. The sequence continues at coordinate 319,700 of NNCF01126401.1, read as the reverse complement.
ATAACAACAAGATTCATGGTCATCGACTGTTCCAATATTACAATATTGTTGTTACACTGCACTAATTATTGCACTATTTTAACTGATTAATTATTACACTGAAGATGATATTATTATGGATCTTTGAAGAAACATCTCCATACATTGGACATTGTATAATTCGCCAAAGTAATTTGTGGTATGAAACTACTTTATCCACTTCGTTTTTAAGTTGCAAAGCTAATGTGAGAATGTAAAACAAATTTTACGCACACTCCTGAGATGATCACATGTTGAACAATACACAATATAAATATGAGAAGGACAATGACACGTATTCTACCAAAAACATTTTTGTTTTGAATTATAAGATTTACAAAGAAAGATCACTACAAACAGCCAATACGCGTTTAAGCCAAAAAGACATTCTAGTTAACTTGCATGAAAATATTGGTTATCATTCACAACTAAGTATAAAAAGAAGTGCTTAAAATTTTCGGAAATTCAGAAAATCTTTAATTTAAGATAAGATTAAAAGTACATTCCGAAAATTGGAAATGACAACTAGGTATCGTTTCAATTTTTCTTGCATAACAAGACGATGAAATATCGGAAATAACATTGTAGAAAAGATGTCCATATAAACGTACTTGGAATAAATGACATTATATTAATGACAAGCAAAAGCTCAACGAACGGAGAGGATTAATATTGTCTTTTTGATCGATTTGTAACTCATAAATGTTAATACAGAAATGATAGAGGGAATGACTTTTATATCAGTTCTGAATGATCTCGCTACTTCATTCTGAACCTGGCACGACACTTTTCCTGATAAGTTTATATGAGCACCCCACATCAGACATCTTCCTTGTTACAGTCTGTCGTAATAAGTGATCTTATCAAGACTGCGAAGAAATTGAAGGGTTGCATGGAATCGACACTAAAAGGAGCCATTCAACCAAAGTGGTCTTTTTCCCACAGCGACCACGCTTTTTAATAACCAAGTATCGGGTGCGTCTCATCAGACCCTGGACGAGCGTCATCTTACAGGGTGGTCCAAAATCCACCCAACCGCTTAATTGGTTTTTGTCTTGTAATACTCGGAATTAGAGGGAACAATAATGGTCTCATCGTTTTAAACGAACAAAAACATTTAAGTTTTGACAATTTGGTGGGTTCTGAAAGTCGTATAAAGAAAGAGTCGATTCCGTAAAAATGATTACTCACTATTACGAGTGTTTATATAAGTGATCATGTTTTGAACACTTCTCAGAATAAGTAGATGTTTCTTCTTCTTATCCGAGACCGAAAAAGAAAATCGGTATAGGTTTTCCTGAGACATGAACTTCGTATTTCAGATAGTTAATCTTCCACATACTTCCATACGCTATAATAAAATTTACAACTATTACTTACATTCTAAAACATTCCTCATAGATACAATTTCATGGTTATATGTAATATACCAATTTCTAGATGACTTGAGTTATAATAAAGGATTTTGTTTCCATGCGTACTGTGGATGCTTTTAATAATTTTAATTATTAAACATTTTAATAATTTGTTTTGAATGCATTATCTGAAATATCATACACATTTTATACATAATTTTTTTAAACTAATGTTTTTTTTATTATAATTAAATTGCTAAATTGACGATCACGCTATTGAAAGACATGGAACTTCTAACAGCCACATGTGACGTTTGTAGTAATCAACAGAGCATCTTTCCAGAATTGGTGAATTGTTAACAATCTCCTACATGTAGTTAATTTATTTATATGGAAATAAATATACCAGTTCAGACTATATTAATTTAATTGATAAAACTTAGAACATAACATGAGTAAAAAATGAAACGAGCAACAAAACAATGTGCTTTGCAGCCTGTTGTCTACGTAGAAATCGACACTTCTCGGTGGCCCACCGTAGAAAAGTCATTTATATTCTCCTTCGTAGAGAATCGAGTACAGAAGTCCGTAGAGAACTTTCCTACGCCTCTCATACCGCAGGAATTGAGTTCTCTCCGTAGAAATCGCATTTTTCACAGAGGGCTGTAGCGGTATTTTCGTTGTGTTATAAGGTTATGTGTTTCTTGATGTGTTGGTTATTCTCTGTTGTCTCATTCTTTTGCTAACTTGGGTACTACATTTAAAATAATGTAAAACAACAGTTATATGAATATAATTTATACAAATTAAATACCTAGTTCTACTTTAGGTGTGTCAATTACAGAATGGATTCCTCTGAAGAGTCTACAATACTGTCAAATTCTTTAAGAACACAGCTACCAATTAAATCGCACACCAACTCCGCCACATATTTATTAACGATTATTTAGTACAAAAATTGAGTTTCTATTCCTAGTTTTTAGTATGTATTTCAAAGAATCATTTACAGNATAAGAGACAGGATTCATATAATTTTATTGTCTTATTGGGAAACATGAAGTGACCAATTGATAAAGAAAAATGTAGATTAAAAAGTAATTAAAATATTTCAATAAATTGCATTAAAGTAAATCATTTATTTATCTTTATAGTCTTGAATAACCAACAATTTGGTATGTTAACATCTACATTTACGACTAAGTATAAATAAATTATTGCCTATAGAAATAAACAGCAAGAACTGAGACTGTTAATATTTTCAAAATAATGATAATTTTTAGAAAAGCGTTGTGTCAAATCTTAGAGACACATTAACATC
>NNCF01126401.1:277714-313493 GCA_002313205.1 Laupala kohalensis | reverse complement strand
TTTTCAGAAGTTGACGTGTAATTTTTAACAATATTCCACATGGCTTTCATCCGGTTGTTCGATTTTAGTACCTGCCTGCCGTTTTCCATAACTTTAGCTGCATAGACTACTTTTCGAAGAATAGTCTTATATTTACGAAAATAATCATGGAATTCCGGTGGTTGGTTAAAGAGTTTTGAAAGATAATATAAACGGCTTTTTTTAAAAGAAAAATTTATCTTTTGCGTGATCCATCTATTGTATTTCTTTGTGTTAATTAACTTGCGTTTTTTTGGAAAGCTGTAGTTGTAATGTTTTAGGAATTATATATATATATAATTTGTCGTCGGTGTTTTGATGTAAATTGTAAACATCTTTCCTTGTTTCTTCACGTAAATAATTTATAAATATGCATTGATTTGTGTCATTAAACTCTCTTGAAAACTTGTAAAGGCTTTTAAGTGGTTTTAGTCGATTCTTGAGCATGGTGATGGTTGTATCCGGCGATAAACAATTCAAAGAGATACGAGATTCCATTGTCGACGATAATTTGATCTAGCAATGTTTGAAATGAACCGTAGAGGCGAGTGGGGTGGTTTATCGTAGTAATAAGTTTGAAAGAGTTGGAGAGTGCGATGTACTCAGGAAATCGATGTTGAAATCGCCACATATAACGATAGATTTAGTAGATTTATGTGTGATATGTTTTAAAACAATTTCGAAGTTCCGAAAAAATATGTCAAGATCTGATTGAGGAGGTCTATAAATACACAAAACAACAATACCGGTGTCGGTCAGATTAACTGCAGAAAATTCGAACACACTATCTACGCAGAAGTTCTCGTAGCCTGTCAGTGGAGAAGATAAAATATCATTACGAACGTAGATACACGTACCTCCGTGGGGATTTTTGCCTTTAAAATTTTGCCGATAGTAAGAACTTGATATATAATAATTAAACATAGCAATATCATTGATCTTGTTAGTTGAAAGTCAATGTTCTGTGAGGCATAGCAACCCGAATGGATTTTCGTGTAGCAGAATTTCAATGTCTGTCAATTTGTTTGAAAGGTTTGCCATTATGATGAAATTTAATTATTTTATTTTTGCAAAGTGTTTGTGATTCACGAGAAATGGTATCGACGTGGAGAGGAATTTGAATTTGGTACAGCTTCTAGTTCCGGATCGAGCCTGCACACTGCACCCGAACGCGATTGTCACAGAGTACCAGATCGTACTCCTGAGAGCAAGTTGTAACTGTGTATGGGGGCGGCAGGAGATGTGGATGGAGGAATAGATGAAGACGTGGGAGATGAGGAAGCAGTAGGTGAAAGAACGGGGACAGGAGAAGAAATGGGTGTGGAGATAGAAGGTGGAGGTGGTGATGAGGTAGGAGCAGGAGGAGGTGTAGGAGTGGTGTAAAATTGCAGGTGGATGATGTGAGGTCAGTTGGGAAGCTAAGAGAGAACTAAAGTGATGTTTCCCAGACGGTCTCAGATGTCAACCGTTCTTGATAATGTCCTTGGCAATCAGGTGTGGTTGCAAATAAAAAAATGTGATTTTTATGTCTGCCAGGTGATGTTTTATGGAGATGTTTGCCGGGTTAATTTCGTGGTTTTTTTGTGGAACGTTGAAGAGTTGAGGTAGGATATAGTGTACTGTGTTTGTGTGCTGAGAGGCCATTTTTAGTTTTTTTAGATATTCAGGCGCTTTGAAATGATCACCCAATTTAATATCGTTCTGCCTACCTATGATGATTACTGTGCCCCGTTCTGTCAGTTTTTTAGTGTAAGTGTCAAGTTCTCGAATAACTTCAGCCAAATGAGCGTTTGACTTAAAGAATCCGGAGACTGCAAAACTGGCTAGGAAGCAATCCTCACAAAACGGAGGACATATGACGACCGTGCGAATCACCTAATATGAACACGTTTGATTTCTGCGTGGAAGTGTTGGCTTTATCTCTGTGTAAAACTACTTTACGTTGTTTTGGGCGGTTGTGCCCACCAGTGCGTGGTTTGTGAACAGGATTGGGTACTGGACGGGAGGGGATGAAACGAAGTAAGGAAGGAAACGGGGACATGTCACCTATCACACTAAACATTCTGAGTGAAGAGTTGGGGTGGTGCATGTGTCGTTGGACTAATCGGTTAATAGCTAATGTAAGGACGGCGAGAATTCCTGACTGTAGTCCAATCGCCGATCGTGTTCTTATTGACCTCTGCTAGCGCTCTGACTCGTGTGTCAATATAATGTACTTAATCATTGTACGCCTTCTGAAGTTCAGCTTTGAATGAGTTGACGAATGCGATAGTGTCCATTGTTGTGAGTTAGTTAGCAACTTAACGACAAAAGCAAATGAGAATACACGAAAAATGACAACTAACACTGAATGAATGATGTTAGTATAATAATATATTTATTACTACGGAAGTTACAAATGAGATAATAAATAAATTAAATATACAAACAAATAGAAGACAAAAGTGATTGAAATAATTATTTAGGGCGACCACTGAAGATTAATTAATTCGACAATAACTACCGTATATTGTGTTAAAATTTAAATAAATACGAAAGAATCAAGAATAACTAATTGTGAAATGATATAATAATTCTATGAAATTTTGACGACGAAAACTTGGGTGCAACAATAGGGCAGTGTTAAGTAAATAAACAAACCGACAACTAAAATGACAGAAATAATAATTTAGGACGACAACTGCAGATAAATTAATTCAACAATAACTAAGGCAATATTATGTTAAATTGTAATGAATAACTACAAAAAGAATCAAGAAAATAAATGGTAAAATATTGGAATAATTCTATTTACGGCGACGAAATTTGAGCAGTGCAACAATAGAGTACGTTATTTGTAAGTTAATAATGATGTAATAGTATACGCACCAGAAAATCTAAATACAGCAAAATAATTAATTTTAATGCACCAAGAAGTTAAATTTATGATTCCGTTTGTACTTACGTATACTTTATCACACCTTTGAATGAAGCACTGAATGAAAACAATATGAAATTATATTCGGTCCGTTGGGTTTGAAAACCTTAGAAATTTTTTTTAGTGTTTTTTCGCTGAACACTCACACAGAACAAAGAATTTTCCACTACAATGAAAGTTAGGATCTAAATACAACTACTGAATCAGAAAAACTCGAAAAAATAAAATAATTAGAAAAATTGAACTGAAAAATAGAGAGCTCATTCACGACCGCAGCTAACGCCAGGAGCAGGCTAGCCAATCGTCAATGATGTACATGTAATTTATTGAAACTTATCATATTAACTGGTGTAGCAATGAAATATTTGCTCGTATTTCAAAATTAAAATATTAATTACTATCCAAGGCTCTTCTGTCCGGTGCCACCTCTCTGCGGTGTATTCTGAACTTGACGGTCGAAATTTTTGAATTTTTTAAATTCCTAATTTGACATATGTTGCGTGGAATCGTTAGCGAGTACTAGCGAGAAACCTAAATGAAATTTTGATGTGAAGGTTAGGAAGAGATCTCGAACAAATCAAGATTAACCTTTATTAAATGTAATGAAAAGTCTTGTAGTCAGAAATTTATTTCGAGTGGAGCTCATACTTTCGGTCCAAAATTGATTTTCACTTCTACGTTTATTCGTCTAAATATTTCAATATTTTCAAATGTCCTATCCACATTTTTAATAAATCATTTAGCAGTAATAAATTAATATTTTTATACATATAAAACATTTATAAAAACAATGCAGATCATTCCCCGCGCTATTTATTAGTAATTATTAGTAATTACATCTTATTTTGGAATGCATAAAAAAAGGTAATCTTTAGCATACATTACCTTTTAACGTAAGTTTTCTTCAAATTCTAACCCCTTGCGCCCAAAAGAATACAATTTATATTTTCGACGGAGCCATTTTCATTAAGTCTTCTTACAAGTAGTCTGAGTATTCTAATTCCCAGACTTCTTATAAGTCTGGGTATTAGAATCTCACTCCCAAGTTATTTTTTTATATTTTCGAAATGTTTTGTGTCCATGTTGAACTTGAAATGAAAAAAATTGTGTTCAGTGAGATAAATTAGTGAAGACACAATTTTCTTGCATTTATTTTATTCCGAACCATTAATATTCTCACCTTTGTGTTGTAATAGGTGTTCAAATATATGGTTCCGCATTCGTTCTTTTGCTAGTGAGCTTTTGAATAATTCCTCATTTCTGGGAAACAGGAATCGTGGTATATTGGGATGTCTGGACGGATAGAATCCGAAACAAATTCTTCACAATTCACGTCACACACACACGTATCATTAACGCGAATTTACTCCACCTTTACTTCAGACTCGCGTTACGTGCTTATAAAATGTATTGTGATTAATGTTTTTTGCAGAATTCATATGATACTGTGCGAATCACGAAACGGAAAATTAATGTACATAATTAAAAATACTTTAAATTGAGAAAGTTATAATTTGAATTTTAAAATAAAAATATTGAGATACAATAATGTATATTATTGTCGTAATCTGAGACAAGAAACCTTTATAAATATGAGTAGGAGAAGTGTCTCGATGTTTATAAAAGTGAAAAATAGCACAGAATAGCTATTAAAAAGGTCAAGAGATTTTACAACTTGCAATAATTTCAATACCTCTGAAAAATATATTATTTTTTTACTTCTTACCGTGATATTCTTCTGAGGTAACAGAGAAAAGTTATTCATTGGTTTAAGTAGTTTTCAAAACCTAAACATCCAGAAATATTTGACACATGAGCCGTGAACTTTCCGCATCATATCATATTCTGTTTCAAATTATCCGATCGTATTTCGCGGAATTAACGAATCAATTAACTTTCCAACGATCTGTAGATGTGAGGACTTTGCTTGTGATTAATTCAACGATCTGCGCGGATCTGCATAAACTGTTAAAGCTTACGAAGGTCAAATAAACAGTGATTCAGTCAAAAAGTTTTTGATGGAGTTGAATCCGGACAGAGGCGATTATTGGAAAGTGCTTCCCTCTCATTGCCATGATTATTTTAAAACTAAAATATAAAGGACTCCATGATTTTATTTTAAATTAAATTTCAGCTTACTAATTAAAAAATATACATATTTATAATCATCAGGGCTCGGATCAATATGCACTAAAAATCGAAAATTATGCGCTAAAAAGGTCCAAAATATGCACAAAATTCAATTAAATGCAGTAATATATCGAAATATGCACTTTAAAAAACGAGTTACAAATGTATCCACGTATCACTAAGAACATTCTAGTGTGAATTGGATTACTTGAATAATATCATTGATCTCGTTCATACAGTATAAGCTATATTTCAATAATAACTTGAAAATTTTGATTGATTACTGTAATTTAACCTAAAATTACAGAGTTCAAACAAAAATCTAAAAAAATATGCAATTATATGCAAACAAAAATTTAAAGAAATTCGCATCAGTATGTATTATTAAAGTAAATTCACATGGTCCCAAGAGGTTAAAAACACGAGAAATTGATTCCTCAAAGCCATAGAAAGACAGGAAAGGAATACACGAAACATGCAAAATCATACACCCGTGACAAACGTACATATATAGTGAAACTCGTTTATGACCTTTCAACTAGTTCATACTGAAAACAAGACCAGTTTCTATCTATTCATAATTAATTCTCAAGTTTTATCATTTATTTCCATTTTTTTAATTCATGAAAATACTTTATGTCAAAGCGTCTGGATTTTTTTGTCTTTATTTTTTGTCGCTTTAACAAACAAGAATGTTCTTGAAATTTTCAAACTTCATCGGTATCATTCTCATCCACCGAAGAATTTATAAATCTCAAACTTTAAAACTCTTTAAGTCTTAAAAGATTTCCTTAAAGGTTTTACTTCTTTTTATAATTTTATGTCAACTTTTAATGAGTACACCGCCATATTATAGCTGTTGGAGTGAATCTGTTTATAGCATCCATTTATAACTTTCTTGTGAATGCGATTGAACCCAGAACAGAATACAACGTATTGATCGGGGAAAACAAGAAAGGGATTTAATATGAAACTTGGACGACACAGTGACCCAGTTGGTTGTATTGAACAACTGGGGAAATATCACGGAAAGGGGAATTACTGAGTCGAGTGAAGTGTCAAGGTATAGAAAAGTAAAATAAAGGCGTGTCAAGTACGCGTAGTAAGGTTGACTTCAATCGATTGAAAATTCTACCAATGAACTCAGACTCACTGCTCTTCGACTGATGGACTAATGTTTGGAGGTGATAAACGTTTATCCATAGAAATTTGGAGGTGTTTAACTTTATAGTAAACGTGGACGAAAGGCATAGTAAGATTATTTGTAAGAATGATTGAATAATAAATTTCGAAACAATATATAATACGATATATAATACTCATGACGAAAGCATATTTACGTTTTTGCACCTTCTTATTTGGTGTTAATCAACGATAAACCACTACCAAGATCCTTCGAATAAATCAAACGAAACAAATTCAATAGAAAGTCCAATCCATTGTTTGTGAATACGACTGATTTTTCCCCAACTATTCCGAAATTGAATTGAATTTTATTTATGAGTGTGGCCCTGGCCATAATGCATGCTCTGCCACTATCCTACCTAAATCTAAACACATAATGAAATAAAAATAATTACTGAACATTCAGATCAATATGACATCGAGAAATGTAAAAATTATTGTATTGTCATTGTCACATAAAGTTTACTTTAGTGTGTCGATGCATCTTAGTCAACAAGAATTACATAACACTCATATAACACATTTTTACTTGTCACATTGTTGAAAAATGTTTAATTGTGTTTTGAAATACAAAAAATTGATGGTTTACATTAAATATAAATTACATTTCTCGAACAATAAAACCCTTTACACAAACTAATTTTATATCTTCATGTTTACTTCTACTGCTTCATGTTTGTAGTTATACTCGAATAGTTATCTAGCGATAAAAATTTTAACTCTACAATGAATAGTTTATATGAGAGGCGTCCTCAGAAAGGGGCCATCCATGAATTAAATAATGTACTTTGGGGCAGGGAGTTTTTGTGCCAATATTACACTGCGTTACGGCGGCACAGGAAGATAGCTTTGGCGTAACGTAACGCAATGTTTCATGAATTATACTTCGTAGGATTTTTAATCTTAACTTCGTCGCTGCCATCCATATGAGTTCACAACGCATCCGGGAACTAATTAAGTCAGTGTATCAAAATCTCTCCCTCCTTTTTTTGAAAGGATGGGGAGTATAGATTTAGAGTTAGCGTTACGTAATTACTGGAGATTGGAGGTATCGTTGCAAGTGAGCTATGGGAGAAATGGGGTCTTAAAACATAGTAATTTTTGCGTTACGTAACTTATAGACGGCCTCAAATCATGTCGATCAAACTAGCATGAATCCAAAACGGTTGGGGACCTATGCCCTAAAGAATTTTCACCCCCACTCTGGGAGGACAAGTTTGGAAATGAGATCCAAATCCAGAGGATGGAAAGGAATTCTCCAAATCTTTGGATGTGACTTCCCATCGTTTGGATGTGACATCCCAAACGTAAATTATTCAAGCTATAAGGTAGGGATGTCATATCCAAGTGTTTGGAGATATCCTTTTGTTTCTTTGGATTTGGATCTCATATCCATAGTGTTTTCTCAGTGTACCCATGAATAATAAGTTGTTTCCACAGAGAGCGTAACCCGTGTATATGTGTGTATTTTGTCCGCAGGCATACATGCGTCGTCTTCGCGCCAGCGTGCAATGCATGGCATTGAGCTTCGTGTGCGCGGTGGGACTCCGCGCACTCGCTGTGGGAGGCCGTATGCCCGAGTTCGCGACGGCTGACAACCCGGCTGCGAAGAGCGACTCTTTGCTCACCCGCTTCCTCACCTTCCTCTTCCTGCCGGCCTTCAACTTCGGCCTGCTGCTCTTCCCTCGCACGCTCTCCTTCGATTGGTCTATGGACGCCGTCCCGCTGGTGCGCTCGGTCGCCGACCCGCGCGCCGCCGCCGCCTTCGCCTTCTACTGTGCCTTAGTGGTGGTGTCTGCGCGTCATTGGCGCGCGTTGCATCGCGCCTACACGCCACATTCACCGCCCACGTCACCGCCACCCAGGAGCGCCGCTTTCCATGTCGATGTCAACTCCAACCACGAGAGCCACCTGTCGGAACGGACTCCACCCGCCACTCCGCGCAAAGGGTTGGCGTACAGGACGAGCGTCGTGGTGCCAGTGATGAGTTCGTGTTGTCCTTTCGGATCCGTGAAGCGCCGTGCGGGGGTGCTCAGTGTGTCGCACAAGTTGGAAGATACTGAGACGACGAGACGATCCGTTGAGAGATTACGGATGCGGCGAAACCCCAGGGTGGATTCTTCGCGTCTGATTCTCATGTCGGTGGCGATGATGGTGCTACCGTTTCTCCCTGCCACGAACTTGGTGGCGTACGTGGGTTTCGTAGTGGCGGAACGACTGTTGTATGTGCCTGCGATGGGTTACTGTCTGTTGCTGGGTCATGGGTTGGACGTGATTTGGGGATGCGCGGGGAGTGTTGCGGAGCGGAGGAGGAGGCCGGCGAGGGCGGCGGTGGCGGCTGCCGCGGCGCTGCTGTTTGCGGTGCTGGCAGCGAGGACGTTGCAGAGATGCGCCGATTGGAAGGACGAAGAGAGTCTGTATCGCTCAGGACTCCATGTCAACCCACCCAAAGGTAAGAAAGCATTCCCTCTCAAATCGTTTATATTTCGACACAATCTTATAAGATAGAACTCCTGTAGTAAGGTCCAACACTTGAACTTTTTCCCCCTCTTTATTTTAAATCTACATAATTTTATATAAATTTTTGTAATAGTTTATAAAAAAATTACCCAAAAGCAACTTTTATTAGGTCTAATGTATTCATTTGAAATACGGCGTCTGGTCTTCATTTGCTAACCATTTTATTTAATTTAATCCGATTGCTGGGGACTCTTCAGAAATGTCTCTTGGAAATACGTCACACATACATGTATAATTCGTAACATTAGTACAAAACCAACTTTGGGAAGATCGTCCAAAGATTTATTGAGTAGGAAAACGTCACTGACATTACAACTCTTTTCTCCTTGGTATTAATAAAAATAAATATAATCCAATGAAAATATTCCATTGAAGATATACAAAGACTTATGAAACGAAACAAATCCTTTTCGCATTACGGCCGAATCAAGGAACCTATAATAATTTCATGAACGATTTCTTCCATAGGAGGGAAGCTTAGTTAATCAACGATCAAGTTAGAGCCCAAATCGATCGCGAGTTAAATTCGCCGAGCACAATTGGTTTATTTATTGTCCGCAGCCGCAGTAGCAGCACCAGCAACCTTCGAATCTCTTCCACTCCGTCGAGCGACATAACACAATCTGCACGGGAGGAAGTGCATCTGGCGACGCGTACTTCTATGTCCTCCTCCCACCACTCCACTTTCGCTTCAGAGGTGGGAGATTGTGCTCGGCTCACCGGCGGCAGCCGTGCGTGGGATTAGAGGATTAGGAGAGAACGCCGCCAGTCAATAAGCCGCGTAATGCGCAGAGTAATGCAACATTGATCCCAAGGGACACGCAACACTTGAGAGGATAGCCCGTCATTCATATGAGCACGGTCGCTGCATCTGTCAGTCGACCATCCGTTATGCCAGGAGCGAGCTGTGTTCCATCGCATGCGTTTCCTTTAATTACCTTAATGGTGATGCATTCCACAAGGGCTTATTAAACTTTTACCTCCGCGTTTGAGGGATGCTTCTCCCACAGCAGACGAATATCTAAAGTAACTCAGGTAATTAACTGATTGTACATGAATAGAGATGAAGATGATTGCATTAGTTTGATCGAATATACTATAGCAGACGTGCCATATGGAGAAAGACACAAGAAATGGCCTAGCGTGATATTTACACAATTTTTAACATAGACATAGAAACTTTCTGATTTATTTGTATAGGATTGGAAAGGAGGAAGAGGGTATATGTATTTGTGGACAAACAATGGAACATGTAATTTGGGATTATGTAGTATACGGTAAAGAAATTGCTGCTTTCATAAAGAGTATGAAAAAATTGGAATGAATAATATTTGTAAGAAAAGAAAAGTAATTGAGAAAAGAGACGATTCACTCTACTTACGGATTACATTCATCAAATAAACTCCATACGAAATGTGATTGATAGTTGATGAGTCTTATGTTATATTATGTTATGAACATTGTTTTAATAATGTAATTTACTAATGTATACATCCTCGGAGTTACGTAGTTAAGGAACTGGGCGATCACTCTAAATTGCGGTCAATAAATGAAAACAAAAAAAATTCGAATGTACTATTTTGAACCTCCAAAATTGTATTCTGGTTAATGTGCTATTTCTATCCAACGTAACATTTTGGAAAGATAGCAAGAGACTTCCAGTTTCTTTGAACTCTAGAAAGGTTAGACTCTGAACGTGAACCTTGGTTTCAAAAAATACAAAGAAACGAAAACGCAGTCAGCTCAGTAATGCGCTAATCCAGAGTAATGACAAGTGAGTTAAAGCAGAAAAGAACACACGATTATTTTTCTTATTTTCGTAGATCTATGAAACGAACTTAGTGATTCAAAGTTAAAGAATTTCCTTTCAAATAACAGTATTATTAAATGGTGTATTTCCATGCTTGTTTTAATAACAAATTTCATTTCTTAATCCTTTTCTCTCTTATGTATCTTTTGTTCGTTATTCAAGAAAATATTATTTGTTTAAAATACTTCACTTTTGCCCGGTTGAACACACATGAAGTTTTCAAATATTTATCCCGTATACCTGCACGTGGAGAAGACATGTGATAACTTTCCGTCTGGCAAACATGGCGACGAGTCGGGAATCGATCCCGGTACTCCTGCTTTGATCGCAGAGGTGGCAGCCACCACATCACCCGTTCCACTCAGTCCCAGAAATGGTGTACAGTTGTGGAAGGCGAATGATTGATGTAGTTGTTGACACCTTTACGATCAAAGCAGAAGTACCGAATTCGATTCCCGGCTCGTCGCCATTTTCACCTTACTGAAAGTTACCACATATGACTTTTGTTCGATCCTGAACTACGAAAAAAAAAATTATTTTACCGTGTTCAAAACTATTTTATGAATATCTACTGAACCCATATGAGAGATTGGCGAGACGGATTGGTACAATTCGATAGACTTTAAGATATCTTATCATTGCTCGAAATGGACCTCTGCCTGTGTTATTAAGTCGTTCTATGCAAAAACGGTGTGCTCTGGAGTGCATTCCCCAACCCTCTTGCGTTTAAGTCAATTGGGCAACGTTTGCATCGATAAAACACACGCGTAATGAGTGAGCATGGACTAAATTATGCCATGTGTGAGTATCCCTACCATTTGAGCTTTAATCATACACTTTCACATGACTGAGCATGAAACGTGATGGGTTCAAATCGAAAGCGGAGTTTCTTTGTACACGATAAGAGGGATTGAATGTGGAAACCAATTTCCATTTCCAGTTACAAAAATTTAATACGGAAGTACAATATGAGAAATTACAGAATACTCGCTCTAAGAAGTGTTTTAAAAACGACTCCGAATACATATACTTAGTTTATGAAATTTCAAGCGAAGCTCAGGTAAATTGAGTGTTGGGATTGCGATAAAAATATTTGGTGTTAGCGTAAACATCTTGTGTTTACGTTAAAAGATAATGAAGTGGAACTTAAATATACGAAAGCGACATTTTATCGGAAATCTCTTTTAATGAGTGCAAGGGGAAATATTAAAACCTCATTTCATGACCTCATTTCGTGTCGTAACTTTGGTACTTTCTGTTTTCTTAGAGCATCTGTGAAAACTTTCGGTACTGATATTAACTTGGTTTGTACAACTTTTCATTCTTTCCCAGCTTGGGCGATACGAGTGGCATTGATCATATTAAAAATGTTTTTGTGTGAGTGGAACATGAACATGACAGTATTCATTCAAAAAACACCGTGCTCATATTTATCGTATGAGAACAATTGATTTTTTTATCAAAGAAACTATCAAGAAGCTGCATTTTTTTTCGTGTAAAAACTCTCGATTATAAAAGTTACAAAAATCTCATCTCAAAAATCTATTAACACTAAAAATATTCCATAATTTTGGCAGTATTAGAGAATCACAATGTAAAATGAACACGAGCAGGTGGATATAGTATTTTCTAAGCATTTTACACGCTCTAGAGTCTGTAGTATGGAGAACTGACAACACAAGGAACAGAAGACGTGCAAGCAGCGGGACGTGCAGCCCAACCATTCTATGGCGGCTGTGCCCTTGAAACCGGATTAAGAAGATGCAGTCGCGCGACCACTCGATGTCCAATTCTGAACACCAGAAGTTCGTGAAGGATTACCTGGTTCGAGTGGATGAGTTTTAATAGGATTTGCCGAGATCTCCTAAACACTTGAGTGTTTACGCAAGCTCAAATGGGACGAATACGTTCACCGAGATAGAAGATCGACCAACACGAATTAACGAATTAAAAAAGACCAGAATGGAAAAATTTGTGTCGCGTCACTCGTAAAGACGATCACAATTCATTGTGGCATTGTCAGAAGCAAAATTCGAGTTCCCCGGTTTTTTAAAATCTGACTACAACGCGTTGTTGCACAGTGACAACCTGGCGAATTGAGGCGGCTCCAAACATTCTTCATTCGACGAATCTCAAATGACGGCTCGCCGAATAGCGAATAGTGTGGCTGGGTTGCTTGGTCTTTCTGTACCTAGCAGTCATAAAAGATTCTCATTTGGTCGGTGTCCAATTACGCCGCAATTTGGGACACCTACAATGTTTCCGAGTCGCAGCATTTTGAATTTGTCACAGTGCGTTTGGATTGATTTTTTAAACTAATAAACTGTTGTTGGTCTTTGAGCATCTCTTATACTTTTATACACTTGTTATTTTATTTGTGAATGGCAAGACACCTCGAGGACGCATGGAAGTTTTATTCCTTATTTGAAACATTATATAATATTATATCTTAAAATATCCTTGTCAATATGCTCCTTTAATTTCCATTTATTATCATTACGATGATACAGTATATTTCTACCGTACTTTTTGAACAATTTTACTGCAATCTATATAAGAAATGATGCATTTTTGAAGAAACTATCTGTGGAACGAATGAAAACGTTTAAGATAAATTTGGTTTCACAATTATAATTTTAAAAAATTTACTACTGCATATTCATATATTAATTCCAGGGAAAATAATGTGCATCTAGCGTCAAGTAATAAGAGTGTGTGGGTGAATTCATACATATCTCAAATCATCTTCACCAAAATTCACACGTCAATATAATACGTATTGTGGTTCACAATATAAACAGTTTTCAATGGTAATATAATAAATATTCATGAGTATGATTTAGAGATACAGATCAATAATATTTGTACATTATTTCCATATTTCATTTTGTTTCTTACAGGCAAATTTGTTTAACATTAATTTTCTGATATGAAAGGTTTATAGTAAATGAATATAATCTTATTTAAAGTAAAATGGTAGTGATTAAACATATTATCATTTGGTGTCGTCTAATAAACGTTGTCCGGAAACCCTTCCCCTTCCACTCCCTTTCAGAGTGTCACATGACAACTACGTTTATCTGTCAATAAATCTAATTCGCAAGAAAGAGGTTTTCAGATAGCGTTCAATTCAAATCATTCAGTGGAACCGATAGGAGCGGTGTGAGATCCAATGAATGGGTCGTGTCAGGAGCTGAACTCGTAATAGAAATATGTAAATTTGAGTTCTTCTTTCCGGTCGTGTCAACTAAGCGATATTGCCTATTTCCTCAAGTTAAATAGACAGTCCTTTGTGCATACGTTGGAATTATGTTTATTCCACTTCCATTCAGTAATTGGAAGCAAAGGTAGTGCTGCGGTAATGACTTCCTGCAGTCTTCGATCAAATAGATGGAGTCAGGATACGCCCCTCAAATTAATTAGAATATTAGTCTTCTCAAGACAGCCATCTGTTTGTAATGAAGGGAGATTTCATGCCTGGGAAGGATGAAACAGGCACACCTCAAAAAGATATTATGGGAAGAGTTCCAACGTTAATTGAATCAACTTCATAGAATATGATAGGACATACGTGTATGACATATATTTTAAGTATTATCCAGCATCGTATGTAATTCAAATATAATAACTACGGAAGGGGAATATTTAGTGTTATTTTATCACTAAAAGCTTTAAACAGTTTCAAGTTAATTAAGCCATAAATATAATATATCATATTTCCTCCACTGATGTACAATGTAATCCTACTCTTTCGATTATGTACCAAATGAAGAAACATTAAGAATACTTATGTCGTTCATGAACAAGAAAGTCGAATAGAGTAGAATACAATACACTTACAGTTTCTATGATTACGCATAAATAAATTACTCTGAAATAATCTACCAACTATATTGTATACGCTACACAGATTTTTCATTCGTATGCTTCATTTAAACCATTAAATACAGAGTTTCACTGGACAAAAATCCTCATTACACGAAACTTGGCAGAAAGTTAGGTTTTTGGATCACTTTAATTGGAAAAATATCGGACACTCGAGCGGACCGATGGACCGGGGGTCATATGGGGGGTAAATGATTTTGTAAATATCTCACAACCTTCGTGAGATAAAAAAAGAAGAAAAAAGAAAAGAGCGTTCATGTGTCGATTCCTGTGCGTCTTACTTGTGACCACATTTCTTGATAATTTTGTCAGCTAAAACATTTACTTTTAACTTTTTTTGATATCTCGCGTAGGTTTCGAGATATTTGCAAAAATCTGTTTTGCCGACCCTTTTGAACCCCCCAGTGGAACCCACCTGGAAACCTAACGTTTCCTGCCAAGTTTCGTGTCTGGAGGATTATTGTCCAGATTTTCACAAAATCAGTCTTTATTCAATTGTTATTACCTCGTTATTACGCCACAAATACGCGACTTTTTTTTGACAATAAACAGAAGAGCATGAAACAATAATAATATAGAATAGGCAAACAATGACTGCAAAATACATTATTTTAAAATTATATGCAGATAAATGTAAGTACTACACCAATTCATGGAGAAAATAATGTTTGAAGAGTTGCGCTTAAAATATCAGCATTCCAGATTTTAACCAGATTGTTGCTTTTATCTAATTTCTTCTGGTTTTTCCTTTTCATTTTATCAAGTGCTTCATCTCAATTCACACATTTGCCTTCTTTGTTCGTTTCATAATGTGAATGTTCACTCGAACTAATGATGGATGGAATATAACGCCAGAACTAGTTTTGGTTAAAAACGAGGGGAAAGTGAACGGCTAAATGGGGATACAAGATAATCTGTGAAACTGAGTCACTGTGTAAGCTGCCATGCAGAACAAGACGATATTAATATAAAATATGTATAACCTGAATTTAATTATATTTTATTGCACACGTATTGTTTATATTATGGAAGTGACGCGGTGTTAATTTTGGCTGCTGCAAATATTCTTCTGCCCAAAATCTAATCTGCCGGCCTGAGGTTTCTGGGAAGTTAGTGTCATAACCAATCTAAAGATACATTAAATCTTTGAAAAAAGTGATAGTATAAAAGGGACTGAGTCGGCAAGTCTAGAAAAGTATGTCCTCTCTGTACCCAAGACAATGAAAATTGCTTAAAATGAAAATCCATGAGATCGTGAAGTTTTTGACCCACCATAGTCATGACTTAAAAAACAATTCTTTGTTGACGTGTGGAACTCGACGCACAATTTATTATTACATACTTCTTTTTTAATACTATTTTTTATTCTGTAAATATTTTTATTCTTCATAATATTTTCACAAAATGTTAATCATAACTGTCATTCTAGACTAATTATCTGTAAAATATTCTATGGCATTAGACACTAGGGCCAAGCTAAATATTTTTTAAGAAGAAAATCCTTNACATCTCTTTTCTATATATATATATATATATATATATATATATATATATATATATATATATATATATATATATATGATTCCAAACTCCTTTCTTTGTGCGAGAAAGTAAAAAGGAACTCCTTATTCCTTCTTCCCGAAGTGCATTTATGCGTGAAGAAGTTCGCGTGAGAAATACATTTGAAACAAATAACAAGTCGCGGCTGCGAAGCGAACGAAGAGTGCTTCTTCTTCTTCTCCTTCCTTCCTCCCTGCCTCCCAGTGACCGACCGAGATGAATACTCCCTAATCTCAGCACGGCAATACCAGAAAGGTCTCGCCCGCCACCTGCAACGGACTTCTCTCACTCGCCAACTCGTGTTTACGAGCCTGAGAAAAGGCTGAGTGGGAAAGCCAGCAGGCGGCTCTGCACCAGCCACACAGAGAGCGAGACAGACTGATGCGTGTCAGACAGACGATCAGTGGCGGATCTGTGGGGGGTGGGTTGGGGGGAAGCTAAGGGAGTTATAACACCCCCCTCCATTGGACCTGAGCTCTTAACAGATTAAATCGAACTTGATAAATGGCATACTTTGTAAAAGAATTACAAGATTAATAATTGTTATTAATAATTCCAGATTAATGAAATGAATAATACCAGATTAATAAAAATAATAATACCATATTAATAACTTCAATAAATTATTGTTATTGTTATTAACTATACCAGAATGTTAATTATTTATGTGATGCATTTTAGGTAGAGGTAATATTTATAAAATTTGTGTTGTAAAACCATAATTTTTAAATAAAAATGCTCTCTGGTTAGCCCCAACCCCCTGATTACAGTCTAGATCCGCCACTGAGTGGCATCATGGATGCAACGCTACATTGAAGGGGTTTCTTATATATAACTTGGTTCTAATATCAGTTATACGAAAATCCCAGAAAATTTTGGTTTATTTTATACATAACCAGACGGAGCAAATCACAAATGTAGTATCGTAGCTAATTAAATAAATAATTAAAACCTTGCAACCTTTTATGGACGAACAATATTTATATTTTATGTGAAGAGCTCACTACGTCGACTTAGATTTAAGTTGTCGTCAGGTGAAAATATAAGTATTATTCGTCCATAAAATGTCGTAAGTTTTTTATTATTTATTTAATTAGATTATATAGTGGACATTAATAGTAGTAGTATCGCAGCATTAAAAAACGTGTTGCTGATTTCCTGTTACTTCTTTTCCTTTCCGAGATAATAGTATTTAAAAAATCAAAAAAGAAGCTATTTGATTTCTTTTAACTTGTTTTTCTTCTTGACAACTAAAAATAGACTGGTCGCGTGTCTGACCATGCTGGTATAAAGAAAATTCGTTAGGAATTGTATGTTAGGTACGTGAATTGTGCGCTATCATATACTATTCACATTGGGTATCATAATTGCTCTCATGTCCTGTTTATATTGGTTAATGCATTAATGGAAAGAGCACGGTAGTTTCATCCAAATTCAAATATTTTGGAATTATTTAACAGGCCGCGGAAATTTTAGAGAGTATTTGAGGATACAAAAATTGGATAGTAATAATTGTGTATGTGAAAGAATGAAGAGACTTGAGAACACATGGTGGGATTGTCAGTTATGCGGAGAAGAAAGAGAAACTTGATAACCTAATTCGGATGTGTAATGAAATTAGGAGAAAGGAAGAAATTAATGGAGAATGAAACACTATTTGCATTATTTTTGGACTATAAATCAAAATTATACGTGCCTACGAAATTTGTAATTTACAACGTTTACAAAAAGGAAGAGAAGAACGGAATATAGGAAAGAGGAAAAAGGAAATAACAATAGAGAAAAAACATAGAATGACATAGTTAAAAAAATTAGATTGTACAATGAATGTTAGTCGAGTGTGAGAGTTTAAATAATAAATAACTCAAAATTGGAGGGTTTTTAGTTGGAGCCTGGTTCTAAATGGTGGGGGTCTGCGTCTGTGGAGATGCCGTATGAATCAAACTACGTGAAATTGTATGAATAGTCATGGAAGACACAAATCCCCAGGTCCTGCTGGGCGAATGAATATCAATATTACATACTATAATCCTTGTTAAAGTCAATTAAGAAACTTAACTTATGTATAAGAAAGTATACAAATTCGGACAGTGCCTAAACAATGTTCTGTTGTTTACAGCATCATCTTCCAGAGGTGGATTTAAAAATTTGGAGACCGTAGGCAGCAGTAAATTAAATGTACCGCCCTTTGAGAGCACATTTTATATACTCACATTTTAAATATTTATTTATTATGTATGTAATATATAAACAATGTAATCATTATATATTTTTGTTCATTTATTATTCTTATTTATTATCATAAAGTAGAAGGTAGTATAAACAATACAGCTATCTAAAATTATAATTAGATAATGGTGTTGTATTCGGTTTTTAACTTAAATGAGAAACAAAGCTAGAGTCAACCAAAAATTTTATTGCATTTAAAAACTAAAATCTAAAAACCTAAAATAAACCTATCAAAATATCTATAACATAGTTTTAAATCTTCGCTAATCCAACAAAAATCTTGAAAATATTTTTTTAGAGTACATTTAAAAAGCAACACACATTTAGAAAACAAACGTATTTTTCCAAATGTTATAATTTTTTCGTTATTATCTTTTGGCACCCCCCAAGTCATGAGCCCATAGGCAATTGCCTATTTTGCCTATGCCAAAATCCGCCTCTTTTACATGGAACATAATTATAATTAATTGTTTTTCATGTCAAGAAGAGGAAGAAAAATAAAAATTAGTATAATAATTTCATAAGTATCATTAATAAAATGATTATCTCTTGTAACCAAATCAATGCACGTATAATGATATATTTATGGATACTGAAGGATACCTGATATAAAAAAAGAATAAGTAACTTTCTTTAAAATATAAATAAAAGAGGTGGTGTAGTATTGAAAGGATTCTCGTTTTCACCATGACATTGTGGTGCTAAACACAAATAGCTCAATTATAAATCGTGATATTCACGTGAATTGCTGGTGCGTGACAGCAATTGCTGGCATGATGGTGACGACATTAGTTACATCTGTGTTCACAGTTTGTGCATTTTAGAGGTCACGACAATGACGGTGGTCTCCAGGAGACGAAAGCTGTGGAAATCAAGTGATTGTGAAAAATGATGAAATGATGGTGACGTTTAAATTGTCACTATTGTGTGCAGTGGCAGTCACGACTAGACTAATGGCGGTGACGACGACACCATTGTGAGGAGATGGTAACTCTTCGATCCATGATGGGAGGTCTGTTCCAGGGAGAAAGAGTCAGGTGCAAATTTTCTTACGAGAATTTACGTTGCGAAAATAGTGTATGACACTTTGCGTTCTCAGTTTTATAAATCGCGAAATAGATATTACATAAAGATACTTTTACTGTAAGCTTATGGTCGTATAATTTCGCATCTGTAGTGTGTTTTCCGTTCTTTTGTCAAATACGTACCTTCTATTTTAGTTTGTCTAAAGTTGAGTTCTCATTCTGCTTGATACATTATAAAAGTCTCTTAAATGAGCAAACAAAGACGGTGTACAAGTGAGAGATTATTTTCCTGCGTCTATACCAATCTTTGAAGCGAAATACATCTCATGAGGATATATATATATATATATATATATNATATATATATGTGGTATCAAATCAGTTACAAACTGCGTATGACGACGTGGAAGACAATAAAGTAATTTACTCTCCGGAATCAAGCAAGGGATCATCTCATCAATTCCGATCAAAGGTCCTAAGGCAGAAGCGAATTTATCATTTCGGCGCCCCCACCGTTAGAATAAACATACTTAACTCCATGTTACATCAACAGAATGCCAACAAATTTATATTTTAAAAAATACAAAAAAATAACAAATACATTCCATTATTAAATCTTTGTTATTTAAAAGATGTTGCAAATAATTTGTAACTGTTAATAACTAAATTCGAGATTAATAGTATTAATGAGGCTGACGCCCCTAAGCCAGAGCTCTGAGCCACTGTATAAATTTCACTTTTACAAAACTACATAAGAAAATTTTTATCTTTTTCTAAGTACTCCTCCGCATCCCTACTATCGGATTTAGTTATTATAGACCCCTCACTTTGAACTGCTGTAGATACCACAAAAATCGTAGAAAAACTAATTAACCCCATTAAATTTGTCTTGTTTTTCTTCTTATACTCAAGTAAAAAACATGGTACTAAAAATGAATAATACTGTTTTAATAACAGAAATAATAGTTGACAGCTAAACAACAGCAGGAACGGACTGTACTTGACCGCTTCAGCGCCGCTGGTCGCCAAATGAAAACATAGTTCTGTTTATCACTTATTTGTGATTACATACTAAGTTTTAAACGTGAATTCATTGGTCATGTGATCACGGCATTTTGCTGAAGGCGACAGTTTAAATGATATTCCTTTAAAAATGTGCCTGGTCGTTTTTAGCAATGTTTTTGGAAAAGGCTAATAACTCATTATATTTTGCATGTAGAAGCTCGAAATTTTGAAATGTTGTCACCAACATAATAGTTAACATTTGTCGAATAAGAATTATTTGTGACACTTTTAGTTTGTTTTATAAAAAATAGTAAACACGACGTATCGAAAAAAACGGTAAAACTTTCGCGTTTTATGAAACATTTCTATTATTAAAACATTATTATTCATTCCTAGAACCATTTTAACTTAAACTAGAGTATAAGCAGAAGAACAAGACAAATTTAATGGTGTTAATTAGTTTTTTCTACGATTTTTTTGTATGGCATCTACAGCAGTTCAGAGGGGAGTCTATAATGAAAAATCCGATAATAGGTACCATTCTAGCTTCACCAGTTTCACACCAGCGACGTAGCCAGGATTTTGTTTAAAGGGAGTCTGAGGTCAAAATAAAATGAATTAATTTTTTTGTCAAAGTATGTTTATGAAAATGATCTCAGCGCGAACTTAATAATTGATACACGTATTAGGTCAACAATCCGTAATTATCGGTAGTGCATTATTTTTCGGTAAGCGATAGGGAGGTCCGAATCCCATTGTCTCCCTCATGGGCTACGTCCGGGGAGCATTTTTGTTTAAAAATTATGGTTTTACAACACATTTTTTTTAAATATTACCTTTAAAAGTCATTTATCAAACAAATAATTAACAATGAACCATCTGGTATTATTAATAGCAATAACAATAATTTATTAAAGTTATTAATATGGTATTATTAATTTTATTAATCTGGTATGATCAATAACAATTATTTAATTAATAATAATAACAATTTTATAACTAATATAAAATATTAATCTGGTAACACTTTTACAAAGTATGCCATTTATCAACTTCAATTTTATCTGTTAACACTTCAGGTCCGCCACTGCACTTAGTTGATCAAGAGTCTTTAATTATCGGTAGTGTATTATTTTGTCTCCCTCGTGGACTTCGTCCTTGCACCCACCCCGAAATAAGGCACCTTCCGCACACCCCTGCACGTCTTCCGTGACGGTAGTATAGCGTCGAAAACACGGCGGGAACGAAGATGTTAGAGGATAGTTCACGTGGGAGAAGAAATAGCGTTTGTGACGAAGTGATGACGGCAGCACTAAGAGAGATGGCGCGGTCTCTGAAGCTGTTTTTACGAGATGCTGAATACCACGTTTTCGAGCGGAGAGTGCTTTCCGTGAACGTCGTTGAGGTTCTGGCGGCGCAGAGTGGAGCGGAGCGGAGCGGCACGGCTCGACGCTCGGGTCGGCGCGGCGGAGGCGGCGGAGCGGCGCTTGTACGTACAGATGCTTCGGTGTCAATGGCACGGACGAATGCCAACTGGGCAATATTATTATTTTAATTACAGATATTTCAAGACGGAATGGTTAATTTTTCGTTCAGTTATTTATTACTCCCGTGAAGAAGGCATGTTGTTAATTTTCTGTTTCTTAAAGCAATTTAATTGTCTCTCCTCCAGAAAGCAGGAAACTAATTGGCGCATCCGTCTGCAACTTCACTTTTCCCATAATTTAATACTTTAACTTTTTGCTTGTTAATGAATGGCTAATGAACTGATCGCCTGTTTCTTTTCTTTTTTGGGNTTTTGGGGGAGAGCGTATCTCAGAAGATTAAAAATACAAATCTGGAAATATCGGACCACGGCAATTAGGAGAATATTTTTTTCTTGTAGTTTTTGCATCAAAGATACATGTGTATTTTAATAAATATATTTTAATAATTAAAATTGATTTGTTATGCGTGAAAAAAGGGCAAATAATTTTCTTGAAATAACTTCACCGACTTGTTAAAAGTATTCTTAATTTTTGTAGTTGTTAAGGACCTCAAACCTCTATTCTCTACTTCTGAGAAAATGAAGTTAAAGTGATTTTAAACATTTGTGTTTTCTTTTAAATATTTTTGTTACTGATATATTGGTTTTTTACATTCAACGATTGGTCCTCCTTTTCAAATTTGCAGTTCACTGCATGTTTGAAGATTGAGGTTACTATAAGGAGCTATTTGTTTTTGTTGTATTCATACAGGGATGCTATGTAATTGACAACAATGCAATTAGAGGTAAAGGTTAATCAAATCATCGTCAAAGTACTTTTCAACTGAGGTTGTTACATTGTCTTCCTGAACTGTTTCTTTAAATAATATTTATGTTGATATGATTGGCGACACACAATAGTTTGTTTTGGTTTAGTAATGAAACTTACACGGAGCATTAAGGATTTACAACTTATAAATGTTAAACAAATTAACACTTATGAAATGCCCATCGCCTCAATTTTGTTCTCCTTACAGTTGGTAAACACCTTATTTTCTGATTTAAAATTCATTCTTACATTGGTTATATATGATTTAAAAAATTATAGTGTAAATATGTGGCAGTATATTTTAGGCTTTCACCTGATGAAGTCTCAAACGAGACGAAACGTCGTGCTTTTGAGTACATGTTTTAAATATTGTGTATTATGTTAAAGTTTTTAAAATTTTAAATCTTTGGCAAGTGTCGTTCACATACACGTGTAAGAAGATTGTACGTACAATAAACTCTCTGCAATAGAAAGTCGTTCTTCTAACAACTTTATGTCATAAAATTGATGTGCCAAATTAAAGCTTTTGAGAGATGACTTTTGTCAGTTTATGAAACTGTTATTGTAAATATTTGGAGGAAACCAAGTCAACAAAAATATCGATTGAAATAAAAGTTAATAACACAATATACAATTGTTTTTTGCGCTTTTGTTTAAATAAAGTTGATAGTAAATGTAACGTGACAGTTAAAAATAGTGTATGAAAATGAATTAGTGTTCCGTTCTGCATCCGATTATTTATAGAAGACTCTTTGCTCCCTGTGTGAAATTTCCGTACCCACATGAGGGTGGTATCAAATCCAGAAACAGAAATGGAAAAGGTGGTGATACCACCGGCTGTAAGAGTCGAGTAGCGATGGTCAACGGTAGCTTTTCGCGCGCGGTCGTTGACTTCTCATGGCTGGCTTGGCGCCTGGCGAAAATCGCCGAGTCACAAAGCCTGGCCCGGGTGTTGAACCTCGCCCGTCCGTGTGGTAAGAGGTGACGCTACAGCCTCTCGTCAGAGACAAATTCCACTTGGGAGGTAACCAAAGGAAATATTCCGTACTTTGAAGGTTTTGTAAATCACTATATTAAGTCTCTATTTAGGAAGACTGACGAAACTGCTCGGGATATTGAATGAAACTAACATTCTGTAAGATACTATGGTAATAAATTTAAATAATTGTAAAACAAAGCAGTTACAAACTGCGTGTGACCATAATAAACTAATTTACTCTCTGTAAGCAAGCAAGGGACCATTCCATCAAATCCGATCAAGGACGCTAAGGCACAGGCGGATTTATGAACGATAACTTTCTTTTAGCAAGAATATATTAGTTACCTGGATAATATGGCAGATACAGCTTCCCCCCATCCGTTAACTGTAAGCGAATCTCATTCGGTTTCACATTTAGCATTAACAATAAACAGGACATCAGAGTAAGTATGAACATTATATGATAATGCACAATGGAACATCACGTGAATATTGTTTAAACCAGATCTGTCGTCAGGACTTAAGTAAAGTCACATTCCTGAAAATAAATGAGTGAGGTAGCTTCTTTTCTTTATGTATTCGTAATTTTGATATTGTATTACAATATAATAGATTTCCTAATTTTTAAATGTGTAAACTTTCTAAATGTAATGAAAAAGGTGAAACATTAAACAATAGGCAAAAACAAAACAAAAACAAAACATTAATTCCCTAATGTACGATACTTCATTTGTGAGATTCGATTACACAGAAAAGGAATGCAAATATTGTGGGACATTTGCGTTTTAATGTAGGTGATGAAGATTATACTAGGCAAAATCATGCGGTTTTGTTTATGTTGTCCCCAAAAATATATTATTTTTTAAATCCTCATTTATTTGTGGTCAAAAAATGTTATCAATTAATGCCTGTTTGGCAGTGACTGTGTAATGTTAGTTAGTAACTTCTATCCTCTCCCTTTGCTGATATAATATCGGGAAGATGTTTGGTTTTATTTTTACTGAATGAAATTTGTCATTGATGGATATAGTGCAATTTTATAAGTTACATATAGTTCCACTTTTTTCTGAAATTTCCATCAAGTTTTCCAAAAGGTCTGGCCAAATACAGGTTAACCCATGTAGATTGATCCATTATTATATAGTATAAAGACGACTTACTTTTAACTATTCATAAAATATTTCATAGGCATACAGATTATCCATAGATCTACCTGACTACTGACCCTTTCCCCATGAATTGTAGTTTGGACCTCTGGGTTTAACGTACATTTATCCCTGTTTACGACTGTTAGTACACATTCATGGAATACCTATAAAACTCCGTTATAATTCTCTTTTATTATGTGGCCTTCCGTGTGTTTCTTATTTGTTTACCGTGTTTTCAACAATGCCATTTTATCACAGGTTACTGCAATAGGGCAGTATAATAATATTTGGTAGTTTCTTCCCTAACCTCTCCCGAGAGACAAGCCAGAACGGATATAGAAATGACGACGAGCGAGCAAGTGAACGCGGAATTTCCAGCTTTGATCGCTGGGGTGTATCAAACCTTGACAGAAATGGTATACTATTGTGGTATGTGATCGGACAGTGCAACGGATATCCCCCCTGCCATCAAAGCAGGAGATCCCGCGTGAGATGCCCAGTTCGTCACCATTGCCATCTGGCCAGAATTATCAATTTTTTTCCACGTGTAGGTACATTTTGTACCTACACGTGGAAATTGTACACATAATGGTAGAGATAGGTAAAATTACGAATAAATATTTGGTGAACGTAGCCGTCGTTGTAATAAACGAGTAGTTAAAGTGCAAAGGATAAGTTATATTGAAGTATTAGAGGGAAATCAGATAGTACTGGCCGCCCAACACTACGGGCCAATGCTAGTTCTCACAACGCAAGGTAACTGTAATTTTCGGGTACCGTATACTGTTTGTGATAAAGATTGCCCGAAATATATTATGTGCACGTCAATAGTTAAGTGTTACGAGAATGTAACTATGACGGAATCAATTTGATTGTTATTTTTGGACATGCTAACTATCATATCTAAGCAGTTATTCATTTTATGAGGTAACTTTGTATTGAGCTAACAGGAAAAACATTTCCTACAAATTCCACAAACAACATGCGATACGGAAATTTACAACATCGAGCTGTTCGTACAGTACTGGCCACCTCATTGCCTTCCAGTTCCGGTCCCAATGCAATTTGTCTTTATGATAATTTATAGGTATCTAACGATATTTCTAAACAAAAGAAAAATTTTTACTATATTTTCATGGTGTGTCATCATTGTCTCTTAGAAGTACCGAGACTGAAAGTGTTTAAATAGCTTCAACACGTCACTTTGGTATTTGTTTGATAGACATATTTAGTATGAAGAATATGTGATTCGATTTTTAACATGTAAAATCGTGTAACAACTACAATATAGAAATTATGACTGACCGGTATTGGAAGAACATTTCTTCACTAAGTAAAAATTCAGCTTTCATCTCTTTTCAAAAATACTATTTTCAAAAAAAATATAGATAAAATATATGCTTGTTTTTTTTAACATGAACTGAATAGTTTTCGAGTTTCATAAACGTTTATTTTTATACTTCAAATTCTAAGGTGGTCGGAACAGGAGGACGTATACCACTATATAAGTAGAGAATGAGATTTATGTGCAAGTAGATAATTACTAATATGTTCATCATACAACATTCAATTTTTCAAATTCCAAGACAATTGTATCCATAATTCCTGACATTTTTAATATCTTTTTTTCGGGATATCAGGTTTCTTACATTCTTGTACATTTTACCCAGTGATGGTAAAAATTATTCAGATTATGTATCGAACACTGTCACTGATATAAAGAAACAGTTCTTGTCCAAATTTACAACTTAAGGTTTCATTTCTAGACAACGTACTGTATTCAAATTCTTTACGCATCTCTCTAAAATGTTTTAAACTGCATTTTCGTAATGTTACTAACAAAACTTTGTTACATGTATTCATACGGTCCCCATTGCTTCAAATGATGTCCCTCCCGTAGCTCAGATATTAGCGTTCTTGCTCATCCCTAAGTGATCCCGGGTTCAAATTCGTAAATTTTCACATTAACGTCCCAGTTCATTTGTATAGCTGTGACTACTGAAAAGCGAACCCTCGTTCTATCCATCTCCTACTGCTCGTAATATCAGTAACTCTATTGCTGCTCGTAGTATCACTAACAACTCCTACTAACCTCTCCACGTGGGCGAAGTGTTTGGTTAACCCAGCTAATATACCACCACCCAACACCTACCTCATATCACTCCATGTAGATAAGCTTCAATAGCACGCTACATTTTCCATTTACAACAACTACAAAAAGATTGCTTCAAATGTGGCCTTCACGTTCCAGTATTTTGGAGACCCCTGAATTAGTACAGACAAGTGAACTGGAATATGCAAGAACACCACATAATCTTCGTGAGAGCTGGATGTGCCTTTATGGCTCATTATGCAACAACTCATTCATCGTGTCAGTGCTATTAAATATTATCAGTATTCATGTTGACCACATGTTATTAAATAATGACATCTCTATTACACCATTGTAAACAAAACTATGAATGCATTACTTATGTGTGTTCCAAATATTTGTGCCCTGAACGGTTGACATTCGACCCCGTCATCGTGGCTCATTAGTCACACACTTTCATTAACGTGAAAACAGAAAGGACAGAAGTTGCTTTACATGTTTGTACAGCTGGGCAGAAATGCGTTGATCTGTTAATTCTTAATTAGTTTGTTCAACTTTTTAACTTAATTTCTAAAACCATTAACACTTTTATTAATTTTCGTTAACTTAAGTCAGTTATTTTTTTTAAGCATTTTCCCCCGATGGTCAGAAATTTATCATGTCTCGTTCCGTTTGAACCGGAGATCTCTTATTGCTGAAAACTATCAAGAGCGTCTGTCCTTTCTGGTGAAATGTCGGAAACCATATGCTTTTGCCTCGATGTATGACTATGGCTCAATACCTCAGTACGTCTGAAGGGTTCATCGGGTGAAGTCGTAGAAACTGGGATTACTCAGAAAAAGGGATAAAACCTAGCCATGTCAAAATTCAGTCATTCAGAGGCTTCCGTCACTTTCCTCCCACCACTCGTTTCTACCCTCCGATTTGTGTGTTGGAACGTCACTTGGCGTTGCGGTATTTGTGTAGCGTATT
This sequence comes from Laupala kohalensis, assembly GCA_002313205.1. NCBI lineage: Eukaryota > Metazoa > Arthropoda > Insecta > Orthoptera > Trigonidiidae > Laupala > Laupala kohalensis. Next base: position 285,724 of record NNCF01126401.1, on the reverse strand, counting down.
TGCTGTATTTGGCAAAATATTTGACGAACTCACAAATATCACAAACATTCCATCCTCACCTGGTCCGAACACATAATAACACAATAATGCCACATATGTTTTCTTATACCAATGATGGGATGTATTTGAAATAATTCAAGAAATATTTATACTGTTTCGTTTTCCAAGCCCCTGTACATGTTCCAGTCTATACTAAATAAATTGCAGAATAAGAAAAGTCGATATATAGGTTAAAGAACCAGAATATCAAGAGATCTCGATCACGCGCGCTCTACTGAGCGAAACACGGCAAACCAAGTGTGGATGGTTCACGCAAGTATTCACCTAATTTGAGTCCTTTGATGTGCGACTAAAAACCGACAAGACGACGGATACGGGTGTTCGCGTTTTTGCGTATTTGCCACCGTAGATCAAATACGTCGAATACAGACAAATAGCTCATCTACGGTTGTGTACATTAATTCTGTAGCCCCATCCTGGCCTGGGTTTTTCTCCGTTTTTCCTTCGGGTAGAGGCGGATTTCTTATACGGGTTCTCTAGACTTTGTCTAGGGGCGTGTTTATTGTAACAATACGTCGTGAATTTAGTGTTATTTCAATTCTTATAATTTTTAAAAACTGTACTCAGAATAATCGATAGTTCGATCATAATTTGTACACGTAAATTTTTTGCGTTAAATTACAAACATATTGACATTCTATTAGTATTATAACTCGCAGCTACCTTTTCATCTTACCTAGGAATTTTTGCTGGAATTTTTGAATCCACCTCTGCCTTAGGACTCTTGATCGGAATTGATGGGATGGTCCCTTGCTTGCTTCCGGAGAGTAAATTAGTTTATTGTCCTCCACCTGGTCATATGCAGTTTGTACTGCTTTTTTGACAATAAATTTATTATTTTTATTTATTATTATTATTATTCATTTGGCCGTGTTGTCAAATACACAAATACGCAACGCCAAGTGAAGTGCCGGCAGTAGACGGTCCTTGAATTCAAAATCTTTAGAGTACACGAAACCGATAAAAAGAATATTTCGTTGACGATGTTGATGGATTTGCGCTGAGTGGGTTTTACAGCGTTACGTAACTGCGAGCAAGAAAACATCTCAGTACCATTAGACAGCTGTCACTGTAAAATATATTGTGCGGGGTAAACTTTATATATCTCAAATGAAAATATTCATATTTTCATGAAAGGAAAAATGCATCTTATACAAGGCAATCTTGCACAAGGAATATTCTCTTACTACTTCAAATGCAAGAAACAAGAAACTCTATAAATATAACTTACGGTTTTACTTACCTTCCCTACCCAACCTAACCTACCTATGATATAAAGAGCTACTGCGTGTTCGACGAGCTATCTATAGAATCCTTGACTATTTGACTGATTTAACATGTCCAATTAACTTTTAATGATTAACTTTAACTTCCGCTAAATTTTCAACAGTAAACTAACGCTTTTACGATTATCGAAGTTGGGGAGTAACGGATTAACGGTTAACGAAGTTACAGTTCAGATTAACTTTAACCACCTTAGCATACTTGAATTTCTAGAATGGAGAACGGGAGATCCAGAGGCATTCATGGATTTGCGAAGATTTTTTTAGTATAGGGAATAAAAATGAAAGATAAATTGATGTTCATTGAAACCAAATTATATTTTTAGTTATGTAGATGTTTTGAAAGTAAAAGAAATATATTTATTTACACACAACAAAAAATCCATGTCCATCTATTTGATAACTTGTACGTAAACGCGGCAGATTTTGATGGAAACTCTCATTTCTTGCATGAGGTTGAGACGAATCAATAGAAATTGGTCGTGGAAAGCAATAAATATAAAAAAGAATATTATGAAAATTGGCTATTGACACACTAACTACAAAAATCTAAATCTGATATCGAAAATACGGCTGGTTAGTGCACTTTCAACCTCGGAAACGAGTGTGCCGACCTTCGAAACTCTAATACTTTTGAGTAACTCTAAAACAGTTAAATATTAAATTTATAAAATCTAAATTGAATATGGAAAATAATGTTGTGCTGTTCTAAAGTTCAGCTGGGGGACCCGTGTGTGTCAAATTTCGACGCTCCTGGCTAACCGCGTTACGTTTCCAGAAACCAGACAAACAGATCCTTAAACCCTGTTTACATATAACTACTCTATCTTGCATAAAAACATACTAAAAGTTTAGATACTTATTCGAAATTCATATAATTTCCAAACACATATCTAGTAATAATGTTAGAAATGTAGTTTATGGTAATTGACATTCCATGAAATAGCAATTACGAAAATAAAGGATATTATTTTAAAATATATACATTGAATTATTTTCGAAAATTGCATTCCTGAATTGCATGGATTTGCAATGAAATTAATTCATAATCGCATTCCTTTATCAAAGAAAAAGTTTTAATTCGGGTGAACAGCCCACATTGAGCTTAACAGGTTTCGACAAGTCACTTCAACCGTTGTTTCACACCCGATTTATAGTTCAATCGCAAGAAGTATTAAGTTTATTGGTTGTGATGTGTTGGTAGTCAGAATAGTTCGTTTTGTAATGGAAAATTATTTAACGTTATCAAGTGATTATGGTTGAAAACCAGACTTTATCGTACAGTCTTTTACCACAGTATATTAAAACCACTTTTACCACAGTATATTCGAACAAAATAATACACTTACGTAACGAGCAAATTGGTGTGAATTGTTCGACTTATTTTCCGTAACTTTCCTGTACGTTTAAAAATTGTACTCCATTTATGCGTCATACTTACTTCCAAACTCAATTACATCTACCTAAAACTGCTTCAGTAGATTTTGCTTGTTAAAAGAAGATCACTCTGCGAACTCAAAAATGTTTTCGATTTTACCAGACAATTTCTTCATTTGAGTTTTATATCGGTAGTAGTTGTTGTAGAAAGTTGTTGAAAGTCTTTCGTATGATAGTATTGGGCATTGCTTAATTTGTCACTAAATTTTGCGAAGTACTTGTGTGTTCTTTACTCATATTTCTTCATAAATCTATATCCAACTTAAAACCATTTTTTGTGTGGAAAATATACATTAGATTCGGTCAGATGAGTCATAAAATCTCTCGTTAATTCGATCACTATATATAAGAGATACATTGAAAGGATTATTAGCGTGCTACATATTTGTAGTTGGTATTGAATTGTATTTTCATAATTGCGCTGTGTATTTAGTTTGAAGGTGATATTTACTCCATAAAATAATTAACTAATTTTTACCACAGGTGTATTATTGTTTGAATATGAAGAATATATCATACATATAACCATCATTTAAATAACTTTTAAATTCAGATCGCTCAAATACCAACAATTTCGTGAAATCATCAATTAATAAACTGAAGAAGAGATGTAGTTTTCCCAATATTTAGTTTTTAAAAAAATACTATTCGGAAGATTTTTGGTTACGTAAATAACATCTTAATGCTAAAAAGATAGTAAAAAATTAGTAATGATAATAATAATAATAATAACAATAACATTAATAATAAATATTGATCAAAAATAAAAGTTAACAAAAATACTGCGAAAATAATAAAAGAGGTCAACAAACTGAACTAATAAATAATGGTAGAAATTTCTTTTATAAATCCAACCACAACCTCCGTATTCTTATTTGTTCATTACTATCGTGGAAATAAAATTAATTTTAAAACCTTGAACCCATTGAAATATTTTTGGTAATTTCCTAATAAGTTGGTTCAATGGGTATATTGCACATTCATTATATTAAACCCTTTATATATTTTTGTTTGTTGATCTTTAGTATTGAACTTGGCTAGAGGCACGCAAGAAACTAAAGCCGATGATAGGCCAACCCCGTGCGTACCCACTATTGCAGCGTATAAGTTTTGAATACAAACAAAACTTAACTGAGAAGAGATCTTAATTTAGTCCTCTTTTAAATATTTTTTAAAAAGTAGATGACACAAAACAATTTTCATTTTTAATACTAACCAAATTATAACCTGGGAGATCACATGTCCATTTTTAACGCGGAAACAAAAATAATTTCCAAAAATTGACTTCGAAGTTCTTGGTTTTTTTTTCAGACCCTCTTCCAATGAGTACATGACATTCTCAATGATACAACCCTATATTGTATTTTTGTTCGCGGATCTTGAATATTGAACTTGGCAAGAGATACGGCAACCGCAGCCGCAAGCCGCAGGTAGGCCGGCGCATTGGCCAATGGGAGGGGCCGTTGCAGATCCCCATCTTCTTGTGGGTATCGAAGCAGAGATAATCTAGAACGCCAAATACCATCGTGATTTCCACGTAGTTAGATCCCAGAGCCGATAGTGATTTCTTACGTCGTTAGGTCGCCACCAAGTAGCAATTACTTGGAATACGTGATGGCGAGCAAGCCACTGAAATACTTTTTACGGGTAGAATGAGAGTGGTTGGAAGTCTACGTGGACTTTTTATTACAAGTTGAGTGCACTGAGTGCTAAATCGAAATAGCTTGCACATCAGTTGAGTTGTGAATTTCATCTGACTTTTTTCCTAATGTTTGGAGGAAATAGTTACGATATATTTAAAGAAATAAAATGTTCGCCATGGAGTACGTCAACTATACGAAATTATAGTGAATGTAGAAATGTGTAAAGCCCTGTATACTTCACGTATTTCAAAGAAAACCAGGTTTTATTTAATATATTTTAAGAACAAAATTTTGTAGTTAAATCTGTACGAGAAACAAAAGAAGAAACTTTTAACTTAACAATCCCCAAAAATGTCATATTTTCTACCTCAGTATTGATAGAATTTTGAAATAATAGTGTAATAATCATAAATAATCACAAACCCCAACTACTAATAACGTATACTCATTCTAGTGTGTGTAAAACCTGATAGGACAACAAATAAATTTAAACTATTAAAAATTAACTCAAGTATTTTTTTTATTTAAGAATGGGAGGGTAGTACCTCCGTAATGTTTTAAAGCCACCCCACTAATAAATTTCTATATTCGTTATTGCGTGTTCACAATATTTTTACGGACAGTGCTGGTCTAGTGGTAGTGTCTTCGTCCCTGCTTGTTCGATCTAGGTGAGATTTCTAGTTGAGGTTTCCCTTACCAACTTCAGAGAAATGTCGGTTAGGTATCATGAGTTCTTTCGCCACCCAACATCTCTTCTTCCCAATTCCCTCACCCTAGTCAAGGTTTTGTGGGAGAACAGACCTCATAGCACACCACAATATAAGGTTATTTCATTATACCGTTTAGATTTAGATCATTCAATAGATTGGGATAATGTTTCAATATTCGATCGGGACCCAAATTACAACAAACATTATTTCAGAACTGATACACATATAACTTGCTAAAAGTGCGTTGAATTTACAAACTCAAACGGGTTATCCAAAATTTATAATTATTTATTTTCATTTTCTGCTTTGATGGTTTGTTTTACTTTGTTTATTTTTCTATGGAATTGATTTATTTTTATATGTAATTAACATTGTTTTATTTTTTTTACCAAGATTGAATTAACAAATTTGTATATATACTACATTCACCAGACGATGGCACCACACCCGGCGGGGCCAGATACATTTGTAGCTTTTCACAGTGCATATAGCTGTGATGATGAAACTTACACTCTGCGGCTTACAAGCGCAGTTGTAACACGCAATGATACGGCAATCTAGATGCCCACACTGTTCCCCACAAAATGCTTCACGATGTGACTAGTGAGTAAACTCATGAAGAATGGGGTCTTACTAGCACTCGTCACCGTCATCCTTAGTTGATCGAAACGAGAAATACATACAAATATGAAGTATTTTTTGTGAAGTAAGGTGTAAAAGAGCGTAAAATACTGTAAAAGAGAGTGCGCATAGTGTGATATTTTATATTTAGTTTTCAAGAGTCCAGAACATTGCACCATCCCTTATACTTTGTGCTCAATGGAAGATGCGTCGTAGAGGTCGCCTCGAGGCTCAATGCAATGTTCCTCTCCGTGTTGAGCACAGAGCAACCGGTTGTACGCCAGGCTCCTTTTGCCTCAGCCTTCCACAACTTACGATGCACGAACAAGCAGAGGTGTGGGCGTGCTAACGTCCGAACGATGTAAATACCGTGTAGTGGCGTTTTCTTAGTCCGACGATTGGTATATTATCAAACGGACATGCCTGTGCCGCGTGTTTTTGGTCGACGTTAATTAAGCGGGATTTCGAAGAAAAATACTGCACTAGGAGTTTTTAGATGAAAGAACACGAAATGCTTAATCTAAAGGGATAATTTATCAGCTGGACGTTTCAACATTTCGAATTTATTTCGTAACGACTTTTACAGAATATTTTTATGAAAGGCGCTAAGTGACAATTCTCTAGTTTGGTTTAAGAAGTATTCACTATTATTTGAAATTAACGTACGTCTTTATTTTTTTCTCTTATAATATGGTAAAAAAGTGACGTGGTTATTATATTTATTATATAATAATCAACGCATGACAGATACAATCCAAATCGTTTTATAAAAATTGAAAAACTGATAAACATCACTCGCTAAAATAATTTTAGTTTCTTGAGTGAGGAAAAATGTACATACATCTTTTAAACTTTATTTCAAAAGAACTATCAAAAGTTCCCATTGAACAGACCCGTTCTAAAATGTTATAGCTCTCTGGGAACATTCTTGAACTTTACCTTTTTGACTGGACTGTGACTACTTTCACATTAATAAAACTGGTTGGTGTGAAGGGAGTTAAGGAAGAATTAAATAAATAATGACAATTATTCCATTACCTACTTCCATTCTTTACTAAGTTAATACAAAAGGAAGAGTAGTCTTTTGTTGCATTTGATTAGTATTATGTCTTCAATTTCAAATAAAAATATGGATTTAATCTTTGTCACGAAACTTCCGTATTGTTCATGAAAGCCTTCGAACTATTAAAAATACATATAAAAGAGTATTTCGTGTGAAAATTGTAAAAGAAGGATTGTCAGTCGATAATGAGATAGGATTAATAGTGATTGTAACGAGAGCGTCGGATTCCGCGATCGGAGTCAGATGAGTCTTTGCTGTCCGAGTATCGCCGCGTCGATGTGTTGAAAAGCGACATTTCGGCCATCATACTGTGACCTTCTTCAGGGTTCTAACGTATCATTAAAATTAGAAGTACCCCGAAAAAGGCTACAGAAAGGTGACCGCAACGTCGCTTTTCAACACCTCGACGTGGCGATTCACGGACAGCAAAGACTCAGTGATTGTAATGATCGAAATACCTGTCGATATTCCTCTCGTAACAGAATTCTATGACACTGTATTATTATTTGTTGCTTTGAGAGCGATGTTGTGTTCGTAATCGCTTAACTATATGGGAGATAATTAATTGTGACGTCTGATCGACGAACCAAATCCGACGAAGCATGTGACAGAAACCGTGACGGAAAAGTGGTCCAGTCGAGAATAGGTCTATCAGCAGGACAGTGATCCTTGCACCGCTAATGTACGCTCACAATCCGTGCAGCGGAATAAAATAGAAATAGAACATTGAGGTAATAAGAAAGAGAAAATTAATTTAGTAAAGAGAATACATACCCGCAGGTTATGGTCTTACGGCGAAAAACTGGAGAAAAATAAAAATATTTTTAAAAAAATCTGAACAGCGTCTGTCGTCGCTAGAAGAGGATAACAATAACAAACAGTTACGTATAAGTTATACAGTAATAAACCCGTCACTCCAGAACAAGTTCAAGTTACTTACGTTTATAATAGTACAAACTTCAGAATTTAGGTATATAGTCTTATTTTATAACCCATCCTGGCCCGGGTTTTTCTCCGTTTTTCCTTCTGGTAGAGGCGGATTTCACATACAGGTTCTCTAGGCTTTGTCTAGGGGCGTGTTTATTGTAACAATAAATAGTGAATTTAGTGTTATTTCAATTCTTATGATTTTTAAACACTATACTCAGAATAATCTATAGTTCGATAATAACTTGTACATGTAATTTTTTTTT
>NNCF01126401.1:266505-277629 GCA_002313205.1 Laupala kohalensis | reverse complement strand
TTTGCTGAATTTTTTGAATCCGCCTCTGCCTTAGGGCCCTTGATCGGAATTGATGGGATGGTCCCTGGCTTGCTTCCGGAGAGTAAATTAGTTTTTTTTTCCTCCACGTGGTCATACGCAGTTTGTACTGTTTTTTGACAATAAATTTATTTAGGATAAAATAATCAAAGCTCGAAAAGTTTTAGGTAACTATTTTTTTATTCATTTTTCACGATAATAAACTTAAAAAGATAATAATGATTTATTATGTAACATCATTTTTTATCTCAATTACGAAGTATTAAAAAATAACACATTATATCAAAGTTGGATGCTAAGGTTGTAACAGAAAAACAGAAAAGTGCTTCTGTCGAGAATAGGCCTATTAGCCGGACAGTGATCCTTGTACGCTCACAATCCGGACAGCGTCGCATCGCTAGAGGAGGATAACGTTCATCTGTGTGCGATGACGCCTCGTTAGTCCAGCGCGAGTGCCGAACCCTGCAGCTGTCACCAGCAATGCCGAGCCCGCTCCCTCCACCCATCGTCGTACCTTGGTTTCACGCCCCACTGCGTGTGTGTTGGGCGACGCGGTCATCTATCGAGTACCGCTGATGAGACAGGGGCGCAAAAGCGATCGGCACGGCGAGATTATTAGCGCAGGAATGCGTTTGGGGGGCCCGGTCGATCACTCCCTCTCTGTCCGGAGCGACCGGTGGTGGCGCGGCGCGGCGCGGCGCCCAAACTGGTCGGGCCACCGTGAGGTAGCATCGGACCCCGAGATCCCCGCCTTTCGCCCTCCAACATGGACGAACAGGATAGGGTGGGTGGGAAGCGCTAGAGGAGAGGGTATAGGGAGGTCTATGAGGAAAGGGGTGATCACGAGCGACCACACGCGAATCATGAGTGAAGTGATTCTGATTCTCCTGGATCTGATTCATTAGGAAGGGCAAGGATGCACTGTAGAGCCGTTAATCTTTAAAATTGATTCTGGAAGCGAATTACGAAACATACTTGTACGAATTATTAAGTCACGCTACAGTGCTAATGTGTTGCATTATGTGGACACGTCTGTCAAATGGACAAGCCAACGATTGGTTTTCAACTGCTTGAAGTAATTTGTTGGTCTCCTTACTGGCCTCTTGATAACCTAGCATACTACTGACTACCACGGAATTAGACTCTGAGTTAACTCCTAGCGCTGATCGGACAATCTCACAGCTGAATCCTAATATTCGTGTACATGGTCAACTACCTTGTTATAGTGATCACACTTAATTCAAATAAGATCTTTTATTTATTTTTGGAGTAATTCAAATTTTGGGACTGAATATAAAAACTGATTTCTTGGGAGCTATTAATAAAATTCGTCTCATCGCACCGCGCATATACGCCTCTGTGTTACAATGTGTTGACGCACTATCTTACTACTTGCAACACACACCAAGTCCCATTAAATACGTGTTTATCCCTGAAATCGAATTTGTACCAACTCAGGGATTTAAGAACATTGTATCATGAATATCATAAAACCGTCGGATGGTTATTTTTTTTTGTTACGGTGCGTATACAGATAATTTTATCGGTAGGTCTCGTTATGTGAAGGAAATTACAATAAAAACTAGACAATGACAGTAAAGGGAGAACAAGAAACATGTATCTTTTATGTCTTTTCTGGATACCTTGGGTTTTTAATTGACACATTTAAAACAATCATTGTATATTTTCTTTGTAATACATAATATACGTGTTTTCTGAATTGAAAAAAGTACTAAAATAATATTCTCGGAAATGAGGCAATAACTTTTTCATTACCTCTGTTCTGCGAATTGATCAAAATTGTTGAAGCAGTTCTCAGGAAAAAACAAAACAATTATTGCTCGCGTTGGAAACATCCCATGAAATGCATTTCAACGTTTTATTTCCCAACCTTCTAGCAGTAGAGTACGTGATGTGAGTAATTGTTATGGACTCTTAATCTCTAGCTTATGCATGAGCCATCATCTCGTATCCTATATTGCTCCGGCCATTCATTCACTAATAGCAAACCATCTCAACACCTGCGAGATGGAAAGGTTTCATTCCCACGGTGGAGGGCGGTCCGTTTCAATGAGGCAAGAAGTTGCTTACCTCCCAGTCTCTGCATGCCTCTCAAATTTCGGTGTTTTAGGATACTAATCTTCTATTTGAAAGCGACTTTATATCCCAAAACAAGATTGAAGTACGAGTTTAATACTTTCTTTTAGAGTCCAGAGCAAGAAAAAGTTGTTGTTGCATTTATATTTAACAAGTACTGGAGTCTGAAATTACAAAGGGAATTGCAAGTAACATGAAACTGTGTCGGATCTCCTCCCAACCCAGTGGAAAAGAGAGGAACCAACAAGAAATGTTGCTCTCGTCTAGATTGTGTCGTGTAGTGGAACCTAGTTTTCGGACCGTAGAGTCTGCGGTTATACAATTCAGTAGCATTTTTAAATATTGTTTTATTTGTACTATTACATCACAGCTTAAGAAAAGTTTTCAGAGCAGTATTTGGTGTATCCAGAACGGTTTAGGGTAGTAAGTATTCTCACTTTCTTATTAAAATGTTTAATTTTGTTGTTTTTTAGAATAAAGTGATATTTTTACATTCACGTCCTTTATACTATATCAGCTATCAGCTGGCAGATATATTTTTACACAGTCAGACACAGTTTTTCTCAAAAAAGGACGGTTAATAGCGCTTTGGAAAATGAGACCCGTATGCAAAGCAAGTTTTCTAACCTACAAATACGATATGGGGGCAATTTTTCCAACTACCCTAAGTGGTGAAGGACGTACGAGTAATATTTTAAAGATATTTTTACAGAAATTGAATTTTCTTATATACTTAACGAGAAACACGTTTTAATATTACAATTCTACACACAGAAGCTAAGAGAAAATAAGTCTTAAAGTAACAATTTTATAATGTTTGATTAATGTATGTTAATGTTAATTTTATGTAGGGGTAATCGCTGTTTAATCTCACACATACTCTAAATGTTGATTAGAAACAATTTAGTTTTTACCACATTGATTATTTATTTCATTATCTAACATCCCCCAGGGGACTTACATCTAGTAAGTAGGTGTTTCGCAAACACGGGGCTTCGAGCTGAGCCTGGCATTTCTTACACTTGTGCTAGGTTCCTTCCTTTCTCTTTCCTGACCTCCCTTGGTCACCTTTCTTTTCGATCCCGACGCTATTAGGGCTAGCATATCTTTCATTTTCCTCATTCTTCTTCTTTTTTATTAATGTATTTAGTAAAGTCGTGAGATATGTTGGGATTTGAGTTTTGAGTTGTAATTCAGGAGGGTTTTTAGTGGGTATGGCTGAGTCATTCGGCCAGTCCCACACGCGGGGAGAGTCATGTTGACTCTCCCTAGAGCGTAACTGCATTTTCCCTTCCTGTACAAAATTGTAGGGCTCTAATGACCTCGATGTCGACAAGCCGTAAAGCCCCACAAAAAAATAAAATAAAAATGAATCTAACAATTCTCTCTTTTTGTAGTTTTTCCTAAAAGGTTTGCGCCGAGGGTCAAAGATTTTGTATTAATTGTAGTAATTTAGCCTATTCTACTTCACATTTAGTAAACTTTTGTGACAATAACAAAACTGATTGAGGACGGTGCATATTTTACCGTTTCGAATACTTATTATTAATGAGAAAACCTGTCCATACGCTGTTGGAAAACCTGCCCAAACGCGCTACGTTAAGTTATTTACAAAAGTAGCACTTAAATGCATCCATAACGAATCTTTTTTAATGCGTTTTCTTACAATTTTCTGAAGACCTGAAAATTCACTCATCTTTGGAAACTAATGAAATTAATGAAATTTATTCCCGCAATAGTTTGCATTTTCGAAAATAAACATAGTGAATTGAGCTATTTAATATATATAAATGTTTGTGACACCAGAACTTCCAGAAAAATGTACATATTTCACCAGTAAATAAGTAGTTTTAATGATAATAAAGTAATGAACACATAAAAATCACTCCCATATTAGAAGAAACATTTTGGCTACATTCTTGGTCAGACTGTAAGATACTACTAATAATTGATACTAAAACCATCTGCTATACATTGTAGGTCTGATGTCGACAGATTGTTCATCAGAAGTAATGAATGATTTGTGAGTCTGTCGTATGTACTACCTATTAGTATTCCTTCTTAAACAAAGGTGAATACGCAGTTTTCATTATCGAGTTATATATACGTACCTATCATTATTGTCACGTGTTGGAATCTTCGTTCAAACTCGACTGATATGTCTACTTCAAATATTAATAATAAAAACTGCGTGTAGCTTTGGGCGCGATGTTTTGGGCTCTCTCTTCCATGTTTTTCTCCAGTGACAGCAAGATTGTCATAGATAAATGGATAAGTTCAATGGAGATTTAAGATTTCTTTTCTTAGAAAATAGTTAGAACGCAATGTTAAATTAAATTATGATTAACAGAAAACTGTGTTTGGCATAATGGGATGTTTATCCGATCTTTCTTTCGTGCTTTTTTTTCAGTGACTGTAGTCGGTGCGTGAATGTAGTCGAAAAATATATAAACTCAATGGAGATTCAACAGATTATTTCTTCATGAAAACCGGTAAGAACAATGTTAATTTTAAATATTAATATCAAAAAACTATGAATAATACAACGTGATACATTTTCACTTTTTCTTCCTCTTTATTTCGCACTTTTTGTGTCGTGCGATCGCAGGTAGCTCCACGCAGTCGAAGATAGAAAAACTCAATGGAGTTGTAACAAGAGTATTTCTTCTTCTCTTTACGACGTGGTTGGAAAGCAATGGCTATATCACAAAGGGCGGGAGGTCAGAGGTCAAGGACAAATCGATTAGCTATAAAGCGAGGATCTCGGGAGTCGCACGGCACCGACGCCGCCGCCGCCGCCGCCGCCGAGAAGCGAGCTGCGTTCTCCTTTATGGTTGCCGGGACACACCATCCTAATTCGACGTCCGGAGAGGGAGAGAGCGAGAAAAAGTGGAGGGTTAAAGACTACTCCAGCAAGCCACTCGCGTTTTGTGGATAAATCAAGGATACAAGAACAAGGGTTGCCGGATGTGGGTTCCCTGGATGAAGACGTGAACCCAGGACTCATTTGTAAAACGGACCATACGTCTTTAGATAGTTCAAGAAAATATATGGAGGGTATGTTGTAGTGGGTGTAATTTTTCTCTTTTCTGTTACAATTAAAAAGAAACACTCTTGTGTCTGATTGTATCACTTTATATTTCAGAAAAATATTATTTTGCTGGAAAACACCCTACGAAAAAATAACATTCTAAATATTGTCATAAAAATATACTTTAACTTATGTTTATGGATCGATTAATTCTACACATTATGGCACATTTCATGGCGATGTTTTAACACATCAATAACATTTAAATTTTCTTCATTCTTTTTATCTGTCAGAACTGAAAAAAAGGGGACGGACTTGGGAATGAAGTAAACTTTCATATAATTATTAGTTCTTTAGGTTTCATCTCATAGAAACTAAATCTAACGAAATAATTAGTATTTATTGATTTTTTAAATAATTATTTGACATAAAATACAACAATGTCAACAATTTCTTGTTCAAGATTCGATATATTTCAATAACAAACGTACATTGAATTGCTAATATAATTTACGTATACAATACATTTCATTGAACATACTCGTATTAATAAATACAAAATACCGAGATAATTTAGACCGCAGATCGCCATTTGGGGCTTTGACTCAACCCGCTCTGATGGGTTTCATCCGCAGGCCACTTTTGGGGCAATCTCCCCAGTCATGCAGCTGCTGTAGGAATTTCCCGGGTATCGACGACAATGTCTCGTTATTTGAAATTCGGTGTTATTTTTGGGTGCAAACTTTGGGGATAATTCCTCATTTTCAGGTAATATAAAATATTGAGCCAACCAGGTAACAATTTTTTTCCATATTTTTCACAATAGAAAACATTATTTTTTAAGTTAATTGTACAAAAACATGGATTTTCATGTTAGCTAAGACGTGTTAAGAGAGCACATTATATCAAATTTGGATGCCAAGGTTATAACTGAAAAACGTTTTGGAAACTTGAAACAACTGATACTCTAGAATACAAAATATACACTTGCCTGGTTATAACCGAAACCACATATGTAATCTATGGGTTCTTTTTACAGCGTTTTACAGCTTTTCCAGTGGACCCATCCCTCTTTGTAAATTTTTACACTTCTATTATATTGAGTTTATTTTATCAACTTGTTATTTCGGTTTGAGTTACTGTCTTTCATATTTCATATTTTTAATGACTTGAATAACATAACTCCTTAATCAAAGGACCTGAAACATGTTATAAGTGTTAAATCAATCGTTTTCGAATTCAGCATTTCATTAAATCAATCTGCAATTAAATCAAAATAAATATCTTATTTTGGAAATGTGATGAAGAAAATTTTCTTTGTAACATTGTGTTTAGCAGATATAAAATGAGAAATGTTTTATGCCGCTCATTATTTGAAATCTAGGTCACAGAAAATTGCTTTTTGTGATGTGTTCAAATTAATTATTACTCAAGAAGAAGTTATTTCAAATTGCTACGAATATTATTTCAATGATTATTGCTACACTATTTCTGCAAAATTATCAAGATATTATAACATACAGCTAATTAACGTCCATTATATAATGATATTAAATAATTGAAGACTTACGACCTTTAACTGACAAGCAGTGTATATTTGTGATTTAAAGTCTCACTTAAATCACAAAATATATACTCTTAGTCCGATAAAGGTTGTATGTAAGTCGTAAATTATTTATTTAATATAGCTAACTATTTTATTCTTATCTTAGGAATGTAGTGATATAAATAAATAAATAATAAATAAATAAATTTTATTGTCAAAAAACAGTACAAACTGCGTATGACCACGTGGAGGGAAAAAAAACTAATTTACTAATTTAATATATTACTAATAATATAATAATATAAAACTAATTTACTAATTTAATATATTAAATCTAGCTCTCCTTTTGGCCCTTCATAGGAATTAATTGAATGACCCCTTGCTTTCTTCCGGAGAGTAAATTAGTTTAATGTCCTGCACGTAGTCGTACTGCATTTTTAGCAATAAATTTATTTGATACTCTTATTTTTATCTTGTTTGTCGTCTTTTTTCTACCACTCGCGTAAAAAGCTGTGTACTCGATTTGATGGTGGTGCCACACAAAATGAATATAATTTACCGAAACTCGAAGTCTTCTTTGAGTTCCTGGCTTTCTTTGCCCGTGGAGGTCACGACCATCCAATCAGACGCCTCAAGGAGAGTTTTCTCTTTGACAAGTTTTTCGCATCGGGCGTGAAAAGGCCGTCGCGTGACAAGGATCCTTGGGCAGAACGAGACTCCACACAAAAACGAACCAAGAAGTAATCGCCCATTGTTTGAAGAATTGGAACGGAATAGCGTTTGATGTATCAATTAGAGAAGGAAAGACGGAAATCGCTTTTATGTCGTTCGGTGGTTCGACGCTATCACGCTATTCACGACAAGATGACTTTGATGTTTTCCCACACATTCTCTCGATCTTTTGTATCAGGGCCTTGGGAAACCAAACGAATTCTTTTTTAACCACCTCACAGGAACGGTTTTTTTCCTTTCTATATTTTTGGACTGATTCTACAAGAAATGAAACAAAAAACAGTTTACGTTTCTTCATTGTCTCTAACACATCTATTTCAGATATTTTCACCAAATAATGGAAGCAATTGTTGAAATTCACAGAAATTCGACAACAAACATTTCGGGAACATTTTAGGCCTTCTTGGTACCAGCTGTGTAAAGTATATATTTCATTAAATAGATACATAATTTGAATTTTTTATTGTTTATTCCCTGAAATGTACGACCGTGTCGAATTGTTTTTTGTGATTGACCAATCAAAGGTATCTTAAATATAGAACGTGATGGTATTAATACCCTCATAATTACAGCTGAAAGGAATAAAATGAATGTAACCTAGGCAATGAGAATGCAGTCGATTAGAGTAAATTACTCCATAGTACAAAAGCTACCTTGTAAAAACACTTCCCATGCGGAGGAGAGCTAACGAGCCAAAAACTACTGAGGTCGTTCCTACGAAAAAGGCCATTTGGCACGAAAGGTCTTTGAATGAGTTGACAACCAACATCCCGGGTGGCTTTGACTGATGAGTTGTTGGTGACAGGGAGGCGTCAGAGCACTGTCATAGTGAGAGTGATATCAATGCGTTCGGAACATGCTCCTCGTGTGGATTATATGATTTCTTTGCTCATTGCTGGGTTACATTCAGTTTAATTGGAGCATTAATTTATATCTGATACGAATAAGTAACAGATTTGATGATGTGTGGAATAACAAAACCGGTAGAACAATACATAAGGATATTATGACATGTATCTCATGTAATGCGTGTATAATAAGTTATTCAAAAACTTACTATAATGTTATTGAAATACTCATTATACACGAAGAAAATGAAATGTGTCAAAATTTTCTAACCCGTCGTTCCACAGCTTTTTATATAGCGTTACGTTTATTAAAAGTACATTTCCTTACCACTAGTCCTCCTTTTACACCACTTTTGAATGTCTTTATGCACAAATATTTTGAGAAACGCATTTCCTTCTAAAAGAAATAATTTTTATATACAATAAAATGTTCAAATATTTAATGTATTCACGTCACCGGCGTCGGCCCCAACTATTTTACTTCTCATCCACAGACTAGTTTCTAGTGAATTCGGTCTATACGTGTAAATTTTTTCATATCATTGCAATAATGCGTTGGGTCAGCATGTCATCGTGGCCAGAGAGCTGGACTGTTAGCTAGATGGCCGTGATGCGATATTGTATGGTTATCAAAGACCAGATTGACTTCCCTGTCTATTCAGTCTACTTTAAAATGAGAATTGCACTGTGAGAACAGGTACGGATGTGACGTCAAAATTTAGAGGATTTTTTTTTCAAACCTTAGAATGTGACATCCAAACCGTATAGTATAGTACTGGAACTATAAAATTCTGATGTCATGTACATGGAGATAAAATTAACCTTTCCTTCATTGAATTTGGGTTACATTACCCTCAACAAATAGATTTATATCAAGTTCTATTCGTATTTTAACACAGTCTAGTATATCAAACTGTCATCAGTAAGAAAGTAACACCTTGACGTGTTCATATAAAGGTTTCTTGAGGAGTTAGCTAAGGAAAACGTCACGTGATTTCTTGGTCCCAAGCTGAAATGACTATGTCCTCATCATTACCAAATTTCCGTGGGACAATTGATATCCTGTAATTAATTTATTTCGGTGGAAAAACTTTATTTCCTTTCATTTGTTAAGAAAATCATCAACACTTAAATTTATTGTTGACTTTCGTCTCTGTTGCAATTTCAGGTGGTCTTCTGTAAATAATTTTCTTCTGTAAATAATTCTTCAGGAATATTTCCAAAACATCCATCCCTCAACGTTTTTTCAACCCATTTATTAGATGGCTTCTTATTGTACTCTTCGTCTATTTACTTTCTCTTCATGTATTCCCAAATGTCTTCCCAAATGTTAACATAATTTTTGTTCTATTACGTCTAGCAATCCTTGCAATCCATAAATATCCGACGGTCTGTTATAAACATAGTATCTTATCGCTTATAGTATCTTATTCTCCCTGCCTTATAAATATCGAGTACTTTGTTTTCCCGTAATCAACTGTAATAGCAACACTGAAAGCGCTTCTGATTTCTTCATTTTTTTGTTCCCAAAATTTGTTATTACACCCCATTTAAAACCTTGTTTCCTTCATCTCTCCCTCCGTTCAAAAATCTAATATTTTTAGTGAAAATAAGTAAGAGAAGACAAGTAAAACAAATTAAACGGTATTCATTAAAACTGAATATCAGTGACGATTGACATTAGACTGGGTCAAATCGATTGTTTCTATCAATTGTTTGCCTAGGAGCTGCGTCTATTAAAATAATTAATCTCGGATTAGTAATAATTTATAAATAATATATTCCGAGTAATCTGTAGTTTAATAATCGTACGTACTTCTGAAATAACTGTTTTGTGTTGTATTAAATGTTGTTGGTATTATATTAATTTTATAGCTCGTACCGAACTATTTGTATTTTTAGGAGTGTGCTGAAATGTTAAACCTCTGCTTTAGGGCCCTTGATCGGAATTGATGGGATGGTCCCTTGCTTGCTTCCGGAGATTAAATTAATTTATTGTCTTCCACGTGGTTATATGCAATTTTTAATTGCTTTTTTGACAATATATTTATTTTTATTATCATGTCTCTCTTTATTTTGATGCACGTTTTTCTGATGATGAATCGTTTTGGAAAATCATTACCGTATTTGTTCTTTTTTTGTCTGTTTGCTTCGCCCCATTTCATATTTCATCGTTAATCGCCATGTCGAATGAATGTATTCAAAGTCAGAATCCGACATCGCGAGACAGACAGTGTCAAAGATGATAGCTTTCGAATGGTGTTCTAACCGAGGAGCAGCGGCGATGGCGGCAAAAACAGCGAAGAAGCGTGCGTGAAGGTCAACGCACGCGCAGAGACCTTGCTTCTGCTGCTTCTGCTCCTTCTGCTGCTGATGCTGCGTGCCGTGTACCACCCCCATCACCTTCTTTTCCTTCGCTTCTTTTGGCCCCGCTGCGCTCTTGCATCGCGTTCCCTGTCGAACCTAACGAGAGGGTCTTGCGCGCCGACTAATGGCGCCCTCCGTGCTTCCCGTTCCGGCGAGGCTAAACAGCGACGGCTCGCGTGCGCCACGACCTACACTCCCCCTTCCTCACCACTCCCGTCCCATTCCCTTTCGTCCCTTACTCTCACGACCTCCGAATAGGTCTCCTCCGCAAAACACTGCGTCCACGCAGATGCAACAACCAATAAATGAGATAAGTCTTCAAACTCGTTTTTACACGTTTCGCTATTTTGAGAGGGGCACGTAGGGGGAGGAGGGTTATGGTGGATCAATGTCCCCCTCACTACACGAATTTAATTTTGTACTTTTTCAAATATTCGTGTGAATATGTACAATTATATGCATTATATATATATATATATATATAT
>NNCF01126401.1:223097-260749 GCA_002313205.1 Laupala kohalensis | reverse complement strand
AAAAAATATATATATATATATATATATATATATATATATATATATATATATATATATATATATATATATATATATATATATATTAGGTTTAGATACATGTTATACGATATTATATCAGTTCCGCGGTTGACAAAGCATGAGCAAATATAACATTGTGGTTAGAGGTTAGAACCCAGTGCACAAGAACAAAGGCCGGATATATTAACTGGTCAGGCCACAAGCAATTTGCCGATATTGCCCCTCGGCGATAGAAACCGCAGGTAGGTACAATGGCGACAACTGTACAGCAGGGGATGAAGACCCTATCTTAGCAAGGGATTGAGATAGTATTATCGCTGGGGGATGGCGTAGATAGGACAGAGAATGGGCGTGTGAAGCCATGACCGCTGGAGTCAGTTATATCACATTATTGGGAGGATGACAACTGACAGCGAGGACGTGGAACGAAAAGTAGTGTAGCTCATTATTCTCTGAGTTCATATCCCATCACGGCCCGAGTTTTCCTCCGGTTTTCTTTCAGGTAGAGACGAATTTTTGTATATACAGGATCTCTACGCTCTTGTCTACGGGCGGTGTCTATTGCAATAATGAATCTCAAATTGAGTGTCATTTTATTACTTACGATTAATAAACAATATTTTTCAAATAATCTATTGTTCTAAAATAATACGTACTTGTGAAATAAATTTTTTGTATTAAATACAAATTTGTTGGTATTCTATTGATATTATAACACGTAGCTAACTTTTTATTCTTATCTAAGGAGTGTGCTGAAATTTTCAATACGCTTCTACCTTAGGGCCCTTTGATCACAATTGATGGGACGGTCCCTAGCTTGCTTCCGGAGAGTAATTTGGTTTATTGTCCTCCACGTGGTCATACAGAGTTTGTACTGCTTTTTTTTTTTACTTTAAATTTATTTATCTGTATTTTATATTGTAAAATAGCTGATGTATCATAACTCTCATATATCATCCGCGTAGTTAGAAGCACAAGTTTGACTGACAAGGCAAATGTTTGTTGTGGTAATGGGGATATTGGTGAATGTTAGTGGTAGGTTACAATTCGTTACCTACCAGCAGTGAGGGCATTACCTGTTGTTTTCATTTAGATTAGGTGTCGTAATGTTGGATAAAAATGAACTTGATTTTACGATGGTTAGTTTAAGTAAGCCTAGTGACTCACACTGAAAACTATTTATATCTTCCTAAACCTGTTACACCTTTCAGGAAAACGTGGTTTAACTTTCTGGTAACTTGTTACATTTGAGAAGGAAAAGTCATGTAGCCGTTAAGTTACATCACTTTTTTCACCTACTTCAATCTATTACCCTTGGAAGGAAAAGTGGTATGTCTCAATTGACTCCTAAGAGACCTAATTCTTTTTAATCACCTGCTTTTAATACAAGTTCAAAGAAACTTATTACAAATCTGTTTTGGCTTAATATATTAAACATACTGATTTTACAGCTTTCTAGTAAAATAAATAATTTTAAATTTTTATTTTTATTACATTGAATTGCACCACTATTCGTTTATCCTCTTCGAATGATGATGGCATATTATATTAAATCAAATGATAAATCTCACAGGAGATAGTCAGAAATGGCACTCACATCTAACTCTTCTGAGTTCATGGCTATGCCTAGAAGTGTTTTATTTTGTAATAGGAATCGTTCACACTTTGTCTTCCTTGCGTAAGAAATTTCTTTTCAGCAATTGAGTATTTTTAAGAGATTTCTGACACTTTCAGTGTGCGCCGCTTTTAATAGTCTTATTGTATGTACCATCGACTATATTTCCTATTAAAAAATACTATCCAGGGTTAAATAATTACTATTACTTTTTTTTTAAATTAACAAAAAAATAGCACTATTAATTAGTGAAGGGCACGAATATTAATTATTTTCTGTCATGACGTTATTTTACCAGACTGTTTTTACGTCAGATGACTGGATACATACTCTTGAATCGCTGTCATACACGACCTACCCAATGAATGTTACAGTTATTCAAGTAAATGAAAATATTTACATTTTTTAAATAATATTTTATTTATGTCATTTTATTTGTTATTATATTATTATTTGTTATTTATACGTTTAATATAATATATGTTAATTTATTTGTTTATAATATTGCATGAGCTTATAAGTTAACTCATACCTTTTGATATTTCTGGATTATAGTGCATCCTCAAAGCAGATTAAATGGGCTAATCTTTAATATCGTAATGTTCGGTACGTCGATTGCCGGGCAAATAGGATGTTTTACCTGTGGAACATATAAAACAGCAATGCTATGTAATTAAATGCATGATAGAGTGCGTGTCGCGCTCTTGAAATTCTTGCGTCTCAGTTCTCATTAAAAATAAACCCGTTGCTTGCCAGCAACAACGAAAGAACGAGTCGAAAATTGCAGATCTAATTAAAGATAAATCGAATAGAAATGATTACTTGAAAGTAAGAAAAGTCTTTTAAAATATAATCCCCCTCGCATAATTTGCGGTTATCTTGAGTCTTCTTGATGGAAGGTTTTTTTTTACCAGATTGAAGTTCACTTTTTGTTTCAAATTAACTCGTGGCACATCCTGTATTTTTATTGAAACAACATTGTGAGTTATTTAATTACAGATAAGAGGGTGTATCTTCAGAGTTCATCCATTGATAGTTAAGAGTTAATTTTTTTTTAGTATTATTTAATAATAATGTTCTACAAATCTATCCACAACTTGTTGTACTATAAATATCACGGTGTCTTAATGTCTCAAAACTCTTCGAGAAAAACAATTCTCGAATTGTAAAACTATCTGGTAAAATTACGAAGGTCCTGGCCCGGGTTTTTCTCCGTTTCTCCTTCTGGTAGAGGCGGATTTATCATACAGGTTCTCTAGGCTTTGTCTAGGGGCATGTTTATTGTAACAATAAATAGTGAATTTAGTGTTATTTCAATTCTTATGATTTTTAAACACTATACTCAGAATAATCTATAGTTCGATAATAACTTGTACATGTAATTTTTTGCTTAAAATTACAAACATATTGACATTCTATTAGTATTATAACTCGCAGCTAACTTTTTATCTTATCTAGGAACTTTTGCTGAAATTTTTGAATCCGCCTCTGCCTTAGGGCCCTTGATCGGAATTGATGGGATGGTCCCTTGTTTGCTTCCGGAGAGTAAATTAGTTTTTTCCCTCCACGTGGTCATATGCATTTTGTACTGTTTTTTGACAATAAATTTAAAAAAAATTATTTACGGATAATATTGTTGGAACCAAGTAAAACTATTTACTGAAAATACCAAGATTCCACTTGAGGTGCAATTTATCACTTTCCGGAGGCTGAGTTAATAGTTTTAATTCGATTATAATACAATCACGACTTTCTTCTGAGTGAGACAATATAAATTTTATTCCTTAATAATGTGTATGGTCGATTTTGCAGTGTTTTCGAAGAAAAACAATAATAACTCATTATATTTGACAAACTAATAAATGTTATCAGAAGCACAACAGTGATCATTTGCTGAGTAAGAATTATTTTGGCATTCATAGTTTATTTCATAAAGAATAATAAAGACGCATCGGCGAAGACTGTAAAAAATCACGATTTTTCAAACATTCCAGGTTTTTAAAAGTTAATATTCATTGATAAAACCAATATTGTTTCGCTTCTGTACATGCAGAACAAAATGAAATATTAAATGGTGTATTTACATTATGTAATTACATTATTGTGACACTACTGTAGCATTCTTTGACCCTTGATGACTTGACGTCTAGAATGACGAGATAGACTTGACGTTCGTAAAAATTATGAATGTTACAAATTTCGCCTTTTTATCGCGGAAAATCCACTAACAATTCGTTAAATTTACGTTCCAACGTTTTATTATTCATTATTTAGAAAATACATAATATTAGTCTTAAAAATATTCATTTACTTAGCAATAAAGTGCATAAACAGAAACAACTATGTCAAATATGGCATATATAAACTTTTCAGTTATCATTAATCCTTGTACTAAACATTTTTTCAAACATAGGGACAATAAAATTCCGAAGTTAATTTGAGAAACAATGATTAGACCTTCGTAATAATTACAAGTCAAAATAGCGACGTCCTGCAAAATGCGAGGTGACTTTCAGGAGATTTACTGTAGCCGTTAAACAAAAGCCCTGTCTTCCGATCACGCCACTACCATCGGATATTTTTAAATTATAGACCCCTGATTTCTAATAGTTGTGGAGAGCACAACAAATAATCGTAGATAAAAGCATTTAACACCATTTAATATTTCATTTTGTTCTGCATGTACAGAAGTGAAACAATATTGGTTTTATCAATGAATATTAACTTTTAAAAACCTGGAATGTTTGAAAAATCGTGATTTTTTACAGTCTTTACCGATGCGTCTGTATTATTCTTTATGAAATAAACTATGAATGCCAAAATAATTCCTACTCAGCAAATGATCACTGTTGTGTTTGTGATAACATTTATTAGTTTGACAAATATAATGAGTTATTATTGTTTTTTTCGAAAACACTGCAAAATCGACCATACACATTATTAAGGAATAAAATTTATATTGTCTCACTCAGAAGAAAGTCGTGATTGTATTATAATCGAATTAAAAGTATTAACTCAGCCTCCGGAAAGTGATAAATTAAACCGTGATTTTAATAATCAGCTAGCGACATATGCGTTGATACCGATGTATTCACTCAACAGACTGGACTTTTCAACTGACGAAGATATACCACACAATGGAGTAATATGCGCGGCAGCAATGCGCGTGACTGTAAAGCATCGCTGGCCGCTAATTGAAAACATGCTTTTATTTATCACTTGCTGGTGGCTAAGTAATTATATTTAAACATTTTAATTTAATTATAACATAATCACGGTGTTCTTCCGAGTGCGAAAGAATAAATTTTATTCCTAAATAATGTGTCTGGTAGTTTTTAGAAGTGTTTTTGAAAATATTTAATAACTCATTATAATTTGCAAGTTTTAAGCTTAAAAATAATAAATGTTATCACAAAAACAACAGTGATCTTGCTGAATAAGAATTATTTTTGTCACTCTTAGTTTATTTTACAAAATATAATTATTCATGCATTGTATTTTAATCAATAACCCTTAAGAAGTGTCCTTTGAAATTTCAAATAACTTCATTATTACTTTTTCCGATTTCCTCGCAATAGACGTTCCAAATAATTTACTTCTATTAGTATAAATTCAACAAATTAGAATAAGCATAACTAGTGGAAGTGGATATGTTTTAGATTGTTTCCTAGTCATATCGTCAGGATGAGCCCTTAATATTCTTATATATGTACCGTAACACGCAAAGCATATACTAAGAATCCTAGACATAAACTATTTAATTGTAAATAGTGAAGTAATTCTTTGGATTCTGTTAAATTGTTGGAAACCTGTAGGCACGTGATTATATTCGACGTTAATGCGGTGACTGTAGTTGGAGTGGCTATATTGAACTCACAAATCTATACTCTCCGTTGCGGTTAACCTGGAAGTAACAGCCGAGTGTCAAAGGAGAGCATCATGCTTCGTTCTACTCAGCAATCCCAGAATCCGATATAAACGCTTCAGTAACCAACCGAAACGTCATCCTCCGCTGGGAACAGAGTTCACACTTATCGAGTAAAGGTCGCTGGACTGAAAAATCATACTTTGGGAATATTCCTTTTTAACTTAATGAAATGGAGTTCTGAAACGTATTTATGATTTGTCTACTACTAACTTTGCATACAACATTCTTTTGTCTCTCATTACCAATATAAAATCAGTGGTTTATAGTTATTTGATCTTTCTAACATTATCTGCATATTTATTCCAACACGAAAAACAAGTTGTTTCATAATATATGGGCTTCTTGTATTGTTTTTTTTTCTATTATACTTTCCTAAAGAAACATCAATATTTGTGATTTTTACTACTCTTCCATGAGCCAAAAGACATACATCAATGAAAATGTTCAGATCACACTGAGCATTATTTTCGGCTTCATAATTGATAGTTATTGTAGTATTGTAGAGATGTTAAAACTAATTTTAATTAAATATATTCTTATCAATGTACTCGAGATGTTGGCGGGACAGTTTTATGTTTCATTATAAGAATAACATTTGTATAGATATTTTGTTATATTCCTGGTAAAGTAACTCTGTCAAAGCTGAAAATTTTTCCAAATATATAACCACCTAAAATAATGAAGTCACACGTCATTTCCCGGGAAAAAAGTGAACAAAATTGGTGACAACTGTACCCACGCAATAAAACTAATGTCATTAAACGATTCATGAATGTCTCGATTAAATAGGCATGCTAACACAAAGGATGGTATACATAAACAGAAAACGTACTTCATAGATTTCTGTATAACCACCTTCTATTCCCAGAGCAGAATCGAAAATGGTTGAAACGAAATTTATGGAACATTTTTCAATCAAAAGTTATTTTTCTAAGGTTTTTTTCTCCTGTTCACGAACCCGACGAAGTTCCGGGCGAAGAACCCTGTTAAAATTGCACTTTACAACTGATACGAATACTTGCGAGTTACAGGAAGCGACTCTAACGAGCACAATTCTATGCTACCAGAAATTTCTAACCAGCATTTACGAATATTTTTGAGATATATTCTATAGAAATGTACCAAACTTGCGGAAGTTCCCAACAATATTTATTTCAGGTTACTTATCAAAATGTGCTTAACTTGACTTTCTATTTTGGCTCATATTTTTACATTTTTTAAAAATTGTTTTCGTATTGTTTCTGGTTGTATTCATTCCAAATCATACATTGATGTGACATGTTTCACCGAATCTTCATGTTTTGGGCTCTTAAGCTCATGACGTAATAATGGTAATGCGAACATTCGACGCACAATGATGTATTTAAATTTCAATAAAAAGAACATAGAAAATATTAGAAATTAAATTTAAGGTAGCAGAATTCTATATTTTTGTAAAATTCCTTTAATGGTTTCTCAGATTAGTATCACGATTGGAAACACTTGGAGTAACAATACAAATAATTTATTATGTTTTTATGTCCGTACGTATTTCTCGTTTCTGTCAACTAAGGACCACGATAACGAGTGCTAGGAATGCTCAACTCGACGTGAGTTTATTTACTAGACACATCGTGAAACATTTTGGTGGGAACAGCGTCTAGATGCAATATAAATTGTTGTACCCGAGTATTACAACTGCGGTGATAAGCCGCAGAGGGTAGACTTTTATATCATTACAGCTAAATAATTTATTATATTATTGTATGTTATGAGTGATATTATTTATTTCGGTTAAATTTAAACTAGACCAAATCAACTCATGACTAAGTTTTTATAGGATTGGAGGATTCTAGATACTGCGGTTTAAAACTGAAGCTATTGCAAGGGAAAATACGTGTAGAATGGGGGAGGTGTGTAGATAACTGAAATAAAACATAATGAAATTTTTCTGATTAATATCTTTTAATACACGATGTATTTAGACTTCATCTAAATAAGCTCAAAATATTCTATTGTCTCAAACTACCTGGAATATTCCAGAGTCGCATGGGTATTTTCTCACTTGACACTATTTCATGATGTTTTGTGATCATATATTTCCACATAAACAACCCTCCTACATTCCCACCTAACCTTGGCGACGTCTACACTCAATGAACAATTACATACATAGAACTTTCATAAAAAGCGAGTGAATCTATTTCATTTAATGTATTTTGGCGAGGTTCAGGACGTGAGGCATCCTCTTCCACCTTACCGTTGGACTGGGGTAAGGGAATTGGGAAGGTGAGATGTTATGTTGTCAGGGAACTTACGGTACCGAACCGATATTTGTCTGGAGTATGTGAGGGAAACCCCAGCTGAAAACCTCACCTATAAGGCCGAGAACGGTTTGAACCCACGCTCTACCGCTCAGCGGGATGGTGGAAGTGAAGACGTTACCACTAGACAATCACTGTCGGTGAACGTCCATTCGCGGGTCCTACAAATTTTAAATGGCTTTCAAGTTAGACTACATCGTTTCACACAATTAACTATGTTTGATAAGTATCCATATAACAGTATCGCTGTAAACTTCACACATACAAACTACTATTGATCTAGATAATAATTTCGCCATTATGTTCTCTAATAAACAGTTGCTTTATCTTATTTCTAAAAGGTAACTTTTGGTAGATTTTTGTTAACGTTTTAAGAAATTAATATCTTTCTCCAGTCTGATCTAACCAATTGCTTGAAATGCGGTATGATTAAAAGATTAATTTTCTGAACTTTAAAAGAACAGTCATCTCACATTTTAACAATCTACTATTATATATCATAGCCGACTATTATTTCCAAGTCATGCTGCACAACTTGGCAACACTGGGAACAACTGAACAAGCGGTCCTATGACGGTTGACTGGACGAATGAATTCCAACTCTGGATCGCTGCAGTGTTGCCAAGTTTGGAAATGTTAGTTGGCTACGGTGTATGTACTATAATTATGGGGCTTCAAAATGCACAAATAAGAGAACTTCATATAAATGAAACGCTAAAACAATCCATAGAAAGTAGAAAAAAAATCAATTCGCAGTTCGGCACTTGTTATATGTTTAAATATTTAACTTCGGTATGCATTTTTTTTTGTGGGGCTTTAGGGCTCTTCAACTTCGGTATGCAGATTTTTTCTGCCATTTTACTGGAATCCTAAAGATAATTGTTACGAAACTTTATCAGCCATTTGGTGCATGCAAATTCTCATAATATTCCTTAACCACTGGGAAAAAATGTAACTAACATTCTCTATGATAATGTGAACTTTACTTTTATTTAGCAAGACTTTTTTATTTACCTGAATAATACGGCATATACTTCTTTCTCCCATCTGCTAGTTGAAGTATTCCCATTTGCGTACTAATACATATGATGATACTTGCGAATTATTCACTCAATTTCATACTTAGCACTAACAATGTAAACAGGAGATCAGAACAGGTATGAATAGATCTTGATAAAATACAACGGAGTATTACTTGACTCACACAATTCCCAACAAATATTGTTTATTACTTACCAGACTAGTCAGAGCTTTAATTTGACAGGACTAAAGTAGCCAAGTAAAATCCTTTTCTAATAAATGAATTAAGTAGCATCCCTTGTTGATGTAATTTTTAAACGCTATTATCTAGAAAGAAAAGAGGTGAAAGATGAAACAATAGGAAATAGTCAACTCATCTTTTAGTGGACAAAATTACTATATCCTTCATTTGTGTGATCTTCTTCATCCGCTAACGCAGAAACGTAACTAAAATTTCCTGGGATATTTGCGTACTAATACATGTGATGACGATGATACTTAATTTTTTCGTTCCTTTTGTGCGCAACTGGGCTGAGCAAATCACAAAAAAAAGAAGTATCGTGCGTTGAAACATTAAAAGATATGTTTGAGGTTTCCTGTTATTTCATCTGTCACTGATTTCTTTCCGATATAACAGATGCCACTTGACTCATTTATTTGGAAAGGACGTAAGTGGACTACGTGAGACCTGACAAAATGAAGCGTCTGGTAAATAATACACAATAATCGTAGGGAATTGTTTGTGAGTTACGTAATGTTCCATTGTATAATATCATGTGCTGTAATCATAACCCGTTCATAACAGTTACGTACTATTCATAACTGTAATGATGTTTGTTAATATTATTTAATACTAAATATGAAACCAAATAAATCTTGCCCACAACTAGAAGATATGGGGTAAAGTAATGTTTGACATATTATTGAGGTATCTTGGTGCATAAAAGTCAACGGTCTAATTTTCCGTTCGAATAAACTCTCGGGGTGGACTGGAATCCCATAATACGATACGTTTCCATGCCGTGGCACAAGCCGTTCCACTAGAAGTGGAAACAGCAGTTCCCCTTTAGCGCATTCGCTCTTCGTTCCTCACCAATCGTCATCGCCACTCGACATATCGAGCAACCAGCCGTGTTTTCCCTCTTCCGTTTTCGTTACGCTTCGTCTCAAACATTGCTTTTCGCTTCTGCTCTGATTTCGTTCTGATTGCCACAAATAAACTTCAAGTTTTTTCTTTCCATGAACAAAAATGTTTCGTGTTGAAAGAAGTTCTGCGTTTAGTTCTTACGACAAAGGCGATTTCGCAAGAACATTTGTTTTAAAAATGATGTACATGTGGAGGTTCTTTTTTGAGAAGACTTTATCCTCGGCATGTATCAAATTATATACGTATACGTTAAACCTTAAATAATACAATTTCAATAATAATATACGTTAACAAATTAAAAATACAACATTTTTAGATATATTTAAAAACTTTTTTTTTTAAATTCAGATACTTAATCCTAAATCCAATACTTGGGAATTCATTGAAAATAATTGCTTTTGAAGTATCAAAAATACCAAGTTGTGAATGTTACAAAATATTTTATAATAATTTAAAAATCTTTTGAATTCCGTGTACTTACAGCTATTTTACCAACTTAAGACTTCCGATGATTTCACGAAGCAAAAAGCTTAAAAGACGTTCCCTCATGGTTATATATCAATATCAAACCTTAAGCTCATGACCTGGAAAATCGATGATGATCGTTTCTTTGTCTTTTTTTCTTCTTCTTTTTTGTTTACTTCATGATGAGAATCCCATATTTCAAACATATTTATTATAATGCTATTTTTTATTATGATACATTTCTATAATATTAAATTAATTTCATTAAATTTTGTTTGGTGTTCTGTTGCTTGGTACATGGTACCCCGACAAATTGATCCTTTGCTTTTCGGTAATCCAAGTTTTTAATATTTTTGAATCATCATGATTAATGTACTTGCAAATATTCTCAAATAACCACGATATGGTGTATTTCATATTTCATTCGTTATTTGGGTTCCCCAGTTTAAAAATATATTCAGATTCTGTTTCACCGATTACAAAAGTAGTTTCCTGTAGATTAACTGTAAATTTATTATTTATGCCTAATATACAATTAAGAATGAATCTGACAGATATGGAGATAATTGTCTGTGTAAGAAAGGACAAACCTTGGAAATAAAAATAGTAGTGTGTTGTGGTGTAATTAGATGATAATTAAACATTTATTCCGTAGTTATCCGTACTATATACTAGGAATGTTCATCGGAATATAAAAGATTTCTTTTCTCAACCTACACTCAAAGTCGACACAAAAAATGCGACCGAAGATAGGAAATATGTGTACCTTGATTTGCGAGAAACATTAAGCAATGTCTTTCAACTATCACTTTTGTCAACAATTTGCCGAGAGAATTTATGTGTAGCACAATCTCTTTCGTCCGTGAAAACAACCTCGGGAGAGGAGCCACGCCTTCTTCGTGCGGGATGTCTTGTCTTCGCAGACGCCGTTTCTGTGCGATAACAACGAAGAATGATGCCACTCTGGTGAGGATAGAACACCACGATGCCGCTCACTGCGGAGGCGTCAATCTTCCAGCGATTTGTTCACAGGAAATGTTTTCTAGTTATCAGTTCCAGTACGTGCAAAGCGTTGCTTCGGAGTTTCTGAAAATAGAGCTGGAAGTGTTCCACATGGCTGGAAATTAGTCTTCCTTCACATGCTCAAAGCGCAGTACCTTACTTCATGGTATAAAATCAGCATGTGCTAAACGTTTCTTCGGAGTTTCTGGAAATAGAGCTGGAAGTGTTCCTCACGGCTGGAGGGTTTCTTCCGTAAGCGTAGAACCTTACGTCATGGTTAAATTCAGAAAATATAGGATGGTATGTATAAAAACGAAGCATGGTTTTACTCTACATAGTCTAGTGTTGATTTCTATGCATAAAAAGTAGGTGTTAGCATGTACTTTTACTTCCTGGTAAAGTATATGAATCAGTTGCTAAGAATAAGCGGAGTATCTGCTCTGAATATTATGTATTAAACAGAATCTCGAGAGGTTATGCTTTAAAAAATCGTAGATTGGTAGGACACATGCTATATTTTTTTCAGATATTAACAGGTTACTTTTTGTGCATTCATATTCCTCTTCTTCTAAGCATCTTCTTCACAAAGTTTACTACGAAGTAAATAGTGTAGCACATGCTGCACCTTCTACTTTGTTTCCACAGAAATCAAACGATAGCTACTCTATACTAGAGTTCTTTATAGGGTAGAGAGGCGACGTGGACGTCACGTCATCTGATTGGGTCCTGTTAGGTGACAGCCACATTTTTCATATTGCAGAGAGAAACCAATGTAAACAATAAAAAAGGGCGGCCACTTTGTTCACGGTATGTGCCTATTGGATAATGATGCGCGCTCGGAATATCCGCCGAAGTCCTCCTTGGAATTTTGTTCGAGTTGTCGTCTCTCTACCCTATAAAAAACTCTACTCTATACTACGCGCAATAGAAGCATTTGCTTCGTTTTTATGTATATCAGTCATAGTACTTATTACCAGGGCC
This sequence comes from Laupala kohalensis, assembly GCA_002313205.1. Taxonomy (NCBI): domain Eukaryota; kingdom Metazoa; phylum Arthropoda; class Insecta; order Orthoptera; family Trigonidiidae; genus Laupala; species Laupala kohalensis. The sequence goes on along the minus strand of NNCF01126401.1, from coordinate 248,270 downwards.
GTTCCTAGGCGGGGGTGAAATTGATTAAAGTACACTATGGCATTGCTGCGTGGTGGGGTAGACCACCTTACCTCTTGACATATATACCTCTTGAGATGTCATGAGGTTATTTGTCTGTCTTTTAATAAAAAGTTCAGGTTACAGTGAAAAGTATGTTTTATATTCCATTTCAACTAACAACTTCATTACTTGGGAGCGAGAGTGCAGACTTGAGTCCGAATGCTTGAACCCTCATGGTCAACACTGACTGTGAGTGCAGCAAAGTTGGGATGATAGTGAATTTCGTAACAATTCATTCATACTATAGGGAATTGGAGAAACTGAAGAACCTCTACAAAATTAGTTCTTGTCAATTCTAATGTTATATTGGGAAAGTTGTGTAATGTAACACTTTTTTTTCAATATTACTCTACCACTGTGGGGGTGGGGCGGATCCCCTTGGGTCTCATACTCGAGGGGTCCTCCAAATGAACCTTAAAAAACAATATATTATTTTATTACATATCAAAGTTTTATTCTCATTTCAATTATTTGTCTATTTCTATGTAGACAATATTTTTTAGGTTTAGTCTTATTTTTATATTAGTAATGAATGATAAATTTAAAGCACAAAATGTTGGAAACTACTTTTATTATCAGTGTAAAGGGATATGAATGTATTATATACCTGGAGAATTCGAATTAAGTAAATAAAAATGACGTATATATGAACTTATATATAATTTAATTGCACAATAACAAAATTATTAATACCTCAATTACTCCTAAAATACAACTCAACTTTCAAACTCAGCTTTATAACACAACTTGGAAAACCAAAACCTTTCCCGCCCTGGGTCTCATTCTTTTCTCCTTCAATACTTTCATGGAAATTATATACTAGCAACGAGGAATTCCGTTCATTTAGCAGCGTTGTATGCCTTATTGATTAGTATTTTTTCTTTAATGCGTATTAAATTTCTTTTATTCTGAAGTTTCACTTTATCACTTACCATATCAATATTCTTAAACGGTACATTAGGTGACACTTTCATAAACAAATTGATTGAAGAAATGAAGTTTCATTATTGAAATACACCTTTTGTAGTAGTATATACGTCTTCATACTTTTGTTCGTTGAAAAATTATGTTTAGGAGAATTTATAGTTTACATCAGTGGAATCTAGAATCTTGAAAGTTCCCTAATGCTTTGATATTTCCATTAGAAAATTGTTCGGATACCTCAAGGTTTCTGGTGAATCAATGAACCTAAAAAATCGTATATTCCTCTAGGTTATTAAGATGATTATTTTATCGATTTTTCATCCAGTATATTTCTTCAAATTGGATACACCTTGTGAAATAATGTGCGAACTTCCTTGTACAAAGTTTGTGAACGTTTGATGTCATCACTTCATCATTGCTATAATTCTGAAAGGTAACATAAATAACGTTTGATGTCCTCACAACAACACAGATGTATTTCTAAAAGGTAACAGTTCAATTCCCAGTTTCAGGGGTCAGAAAAAATTTGTTGCTTTTCACATTAATGTCCCAATTCATGTAGCTGTGATTACTGTAAAGCAAACCCTGCTTCCTCTAACCACCACCTCCTAGTATCAATAACTCTAACTATTACTAACAACTCCTACTAACCCTTCCCCGTGGGCCAAGTTGTTAGTAAACCCAGCTAAGCAGCCCACCTACTAACAATAACCTACCATCCAACTTCTACTTCCTATCGCTTCATGTAGATAAGCTTCAATAGCACGCTACATTTCCCATTCACAAATACTACAATAAAAAAAGGTAGCACATCACAATTATCCCGTTTTCTTCAGTCACTCTTAACCAATTACCTCAAACGAGGTTTAATTACAAATAATAGTTCCTGAACATGAGCGGGATTCATTCGACGTAACATGATTAATTAAGGAAAACGATTGTTTTTCATTTTTCTTATGTCTTATGGATTGATCCGTTTTTTATTACAAACATATTGACATTCTATTAGTATTATAACTCGCATCTTATCTAGGAACTTTTGCTGAAATTTTTGAATCCGCCTCTGCCTTAGGGCCCTTGATCGGAATTGATGGGATGGTCCCTTGCTTGCTTCCGGAAAGTAAATTAGTTTATTGTCCTCCACGTGGTCATACGCAGTTTGTACTGTTTTTTGAAAATCAATTTATAATTATTATTAGGCGTATTTGCCGTAAAAAAGAAATGTTTTATAACGACTTTTTTTTCTGTGTACTGCTTTCACAATTTTTCAGGATTCACTGATTCATACTCTCATGTCAGTATGCCTGTTAAGTTTTCGCACGGGCCCACCTGTTTTGAATAAATTTCATTATGATAAAATAGCATTATCTTGAATGGTACGTATTTCCTAGAATATGTTTTAATCAAGTGGCACACATAATGACGTACGTAATTCGTTATCTCATCCAGAATAACAACGCTATCAAAATGGAAAAAACCTGTTTTCAAAACGTGTCCAATTTTCGGAAAACTTCATTAAATATTCTATTAATATTACGTTTCACCTTTTAGAAATTATCATTAAAAATTAATTACAACTTGACGCTTGTGAGTATGCTATTCCCGACCGAAGAGAATGCGATGGAATGACCTTGATAAGTAAGGAGCTGTTTCTTGTATTCTAGCGTACGGGAATCTCGGGAACGTGCTCAGCATGAAGGGCCGCTTGGAAGAAGCGGAGCATTGCTACCGCATGGCTCTCAAGTACCGACCCAACATGGCGGACGTTCACTACAACTTGTGAGTATTCTTTCCTTTGTAACTGACTGTGAGTTAGCGGAATTTTATCATGCTTCTTGTTGGACAAACAATCCTATATATTTTCTAGCTTTCCAGGGTTTGAATTAAAGTGGGGGACGCCAGGTAATTTCCCCCCTTCTAACTTTGTCCCCCTCCCCCACTTCTACATCATGTTTATTTCCAAACAGGGAAAAACTTCCGAATAATATTTAATTCCTCTCGTTATTGTCAATAATGATTGTCAAAATCAAGCATTAATTTCAACTATTGTGACAACACTGTTTCATGGAATTAATGTACATAATTATTATAAGGCACACTACCATTCTTTATTATCAGAAAACTCAATTAAAACATGTTAGACAAGTTTGTATTAGGTCTCTATCTCTCTCTCTCTCTCTCTCTCTCTATATATATATATATATATATATATATATATATATATATATATATATATATATATATATATATATATATATAGAGAGAGAGAGAGAGAGAGAGAGAGATAGAGAGAGAGAGAGAGATAGAGTTTATATAGTATATCACAGTTTAAAAATATACAAAACTTGAATTGAAAGATATATTCTTGACAATTTTATTCAGAAGTATATTGAAATATGAAATGACAAGTTTCAAACGTTTTTACATTTTCATTCATTACCCTCTTTACATTTTCATTCATTCAAACTTTTATCTTCTATCTTCTTTCGGTCTGTTGAGATAATTGTTGAATAATACAACCCACATTCATAACAAACACTAGTTCAGAATTTAAATACTGCACATTAATACAACATTTCGGCCTCTTCACTGGTTATCATCAGGTGTAGTACGTTTTAAAATCTTATCAAAAACTTCATGGGTCAGTTGGCTCCTTGTCAATATCCACGTGAATATCGTATACGATATAAAGATATTATCTCTATTTATTGAATTAGTTTATTTAATACAATAATCTATAAAAACATTTAGTGTTTTTATGACTAAAATAAATCATATTGAATCAGCCATGCAAAATCAAGTAACAACTACCAATGTACATTTTCATTTAGTATTTTATTTTACACAACTATTATAATTTATTCTTAACCACCTCCATTCCACTTACTGAATAATTCCGCACTAATTCTATAATCCCATTACAATTAATATCCTCTAATTCCATTCATACCAGCAACATGCTTTGCATCTAATATGTAATTGTTCTGATTCAAAGTTTAGTTTAAATGAAAATTTCTATTTGAGTATTTTCCAGAAAGTTGTTCGAATTGCATGATTAATTAATGTTCATATTAATTTGTTGTAAATAATTAGTATATTACCAATTTTTAACAGTTATTTTAGGAAACGTTTCAACATAACTGAATGATTATTTTCCTTTGGCAGGGGTATTTTATTACAAAACACGCAACGATGGAAAGAAGCTATAGCGAGCTACCAAGAAGCAATCCGTTTTAGACCCTACCTTGCTGGTATGTATTTTCCTTTTTCCCATAATTTTCTTTACATTTAATTTCATAAAATATTTTATAATTAAAATTAATCATAGTTTTTCGTAATTGATAATTTTATATTGTTCTGCTCATAATCGAGGAAATTTTCTTTTCTTGATCTCACACCTGAGCAATGTAGCAGTATGATACGATAGTAGAACTATTTTCTTTAATAATAAATAAATAAATTTATTGTCAAAAAACAGTACAAACTGCGTATGACCACGTGGAGGGAAAAAAAACTAATTTTCAATTGTTTGTCTTTCATTCTTCTAATTGCGAGAGACGCATAGCGGTGTGTAAGATTTCTTTAAAGAAATAACACTCATTTGATTCAGAAATAATTATACCATCCATAAATCTGTTCTTAACGCAAATTTCTGAGGTGGACACCAGAGCTGTCTGTGATGGACACGTTCCCCGTCTCCACCCCCAGTAGTTACGCCAATGGTGAATTCTCATCTTCGAAGAATTCCTAAGTAGCCTCTGATTTGTTCCAATATCTGTTATCTCCGAGTGACATGCAACTAGAACTTTCTTAAAATTGTCTAATTTAGCGTATCAGCTACCTCTTGCTTAGTTCTTTCCATCAAATCAGAGAAAGTGGAAATTAAAAAATGTGACAAGTCGAATCAGAATACAAAGTTATGATCTGATATGAGGTCGCAGGATATGTGGATGGTGAATAGAATTCTTTGTTAGATGTCGATTATAGTATACTCGTGATTTTGAGAATGAACTCAACATTGTTCGTTAGTACAACAGTAAAATCTGGAACAAAGAAGGGAGGAAATGCCACTAACCACATTTTGAGTTCTTTATCCAAGCAATGTTTTGTTCGAAAGCTCACAAATTGAGTGGAGCTCCCTTTAGATGCACCTGCAGGTATATTAAGGGAACAATGAGGATAATACATAGGGAACATGTTATGAGTGGTAGTTACCGCTCGCCTTCCACCAAATAACAGTGCAAGGGACGTAATTCTGTCCTCAGCGGCGCATCTCAACCTGGGGTTGGCACTGCAGCGCGCAGGGCGGAGCGCGGAGGCGGTAGCAGCTCTACGCGCGTGTGCTGCCCTTGAGGGTGCGCGGACCAAGGACCCTCGCGCGCATGAGTTGTCTCGTGCGGCGTGTCGCTTCCAGCTGGGGCGACTCGCCATGGACGCGGGCAGACCACATGATGCCCTTCGAGCTTTCCAACACGCGGTCAACGCTATGCCTCCACATTACCAACCACAGGTAAGAATACATTATACTAGCAATTTCCTTAAATAATTTTACGTAACTCACATATCTCTTAAATAGTGTTCAGCCACACCGCGAGGTAACAGATTAATGATGTTATATTATCTTACGGTTATCAGGTCTGTGGGCTATCGCAAATTGAATCAAGGGAAGACTATACCATGTGAGGCAGTGGCGTTCCTACACCTCATGAGACTCGGGGCGGGAGTTTTTTCTTTTCAGGTCCCAATACTTTAGTCTTTGGGGGCCCCCATACACAAACGTGTTTGCTTGCCTACTAGTACATGTCCAACGCTCTGATGTATTAGAAAGAATTGACATTAGGGTTTTATTTATTGAAAAATTAAATAATTAATTCCACAGTTTTTAAAAATAGCCTGAAAATGATAAAATTGCCTTAATAAAATAATTAATCAGACGAACTATTATATGTAACATAAATAAAAAAACTCAAGTACAATATATAGTTTACGGTTTAAAAAATATTTCATATAATATTTTTGTTCAAGTTTACGAGTTTAAATAAAATAAGGTGATCAATTTGGAGGCCCTTTACATGACGAGTTCCCCCCCCCCATCCCCGTCTAGGGACACATCTGGTGTGAGGCGAAGTAGAAAACGAAACCCTTGAACAAAAGCAGAAACTCCCTGATGAAATGTACTTTTCAAGTTTTGCTGTGAAATGTAGAAAATTACCTTCGTCCCCCGGAGTTTTTGCCGTTAAGCGTATCGGGAATAAATCCTCGTCATCAAATCCTTGAAGAAAAACTAATCAAGTTATCTCAGGAGGTCATGACGGTACCCCATGCAACACAATCGATAAATGAAATACAGCACATACGAATTCCAGTTTTTTTCAGCTTTTCTGAATCGAGCAGCTTTGTTATTCGTTCTCTTTATTTGGGTGTACATTTAATTTGATTTTTGCTATCTTTGAAGATTTGGGGTTAAAGTATTGTTCAATGATTTGATCACACACATTAATTTTCATTACGCACCATTCAAAGATATTTTGGATCAATACGGCAGATGTTTTCCATATAAACAAAAATTCACAGCAAAAATAAGTTAGTGATAACTGCAAGAAACTTAAAAGTTCTTTGTATATCTCAAGGTAGATTTAATGAAGATGAACAAAAGTTTTATATAATATTGATTTAAATTTATTGTTAATGCATAAACAATTACTTAAAACACATTAAAATTGAATTAAAACAAATTAAAACACTAATAAACAATAATATTAAAATTATAATATCCAATGGGACTCAAAAATACAAGGTATCGGAGTCCGACGGACACCCGTCAAGCTAATCAAGTTGCGAGAAACGTCAAGCTTTCTAGGGTTAACTCTTTTCAACGGAAGGTATCCGATTGAGAACACGAAACCCACACGTCCAACCTCTCCGTTTCTTTTCCAGCACTAGACGATATTAGTGGAAAGAGATTCCCGCTTAACTACCCTCTTCCCTTCTCACATTCGCCGCCAAAACAACTGCCTTCGTCGTTCGCTTGTTTGTGCGCTTGTCTTTTATTTGACGCCGTGTCGCGCGCTCCTCACGTCATCGCCCCACACCACCGCGCGCGCGGGCCGATCGCGGAGATGCAGCAGGCAGGCAGGCAGGCAGGCAAGCAGGCACTCTCCGTAATGGGTCGTTGTGCCGCGTGCAAACACGGGCGCCGTAATCGGCTGTCTCCGCCGTACGCCGCCATCGCAGCTGCTACTACCACCATGGCGTCGTAAGCTATCGATAGAGAAGACGTCGTCGGTGGCACGAACGCCGATACACACACGTCGGAAGGACGTCGTCCCCCAGTCACCCCACGAACAGAAAGCAATGTCTTCCTTCCTTTGGCGTTGCGGCACTTAAAGAAGCCAAAGACACAATACGGAGGTCCTACGACGTTGCAATTCTATGAGATTTGGTAAATAAATAATACATAAATTTATAAGATTAAAATGCAAAGTACGTAATATATAAATAGAATATCATCAAATTTGTATTTGACACGAAAAAAGAAAAAAAAATCACAAGTACGATTTAGCAAATATTTGAAGTTTCTTACTACATGAAATATATACTTATAACTGATCCATTAATTAATAAATAAATTTAAATTTATTGTCAAAAAAGCGGAACAAACTGCATATATCAATTTGGAGGACAAAAAACTAATTTACTCTCCGGAAGCAAGCAAGGGACCTACCGATCAGCTCCAATCTAAGAACCTAAAGCAGAGGCGGATTTAATATTTCAACACACTTCGAAGATAACAATAAAAGTAGTTCGGTACGCGTTATAATATTAACAGGATACCAATAAACTTGTTTTTAATAATACACAAAAAAGTTATTTGTCAAGTACGTATTATTATTTATGATACATTATTCGGAAAATTTAAATAGTAACTATTAAAAAGCTATTAATTCGAGATGTATTACTTCACTACATATCGCCCCTACTAGACAAGAGTCTAGAGAGCCTGTATAAAAATACGCTTATACCAGAAGGAAGTCCGGAGCAAAAACAGGTCCAAAACTTATATGTCCTTACGTGGAACTTAATTATTCAAATAACTGATGTCGTATCTCAGTAAGGCAACAGTTATCTTCTTTATTGAATCAGTGAAAAAGTAAAAAAAGAATTTAGGATCCTCATGTACGTATCTAACGCACTAACTTTGCAAAATCACTTACATTAATTAATAGAATTATTTCTATACATCAGTGACAATTTGAGAAAGAATTTATATTTGTACAAAACAACGTGATCTAAGTCGCGGTTGCTCTGCAATTATGTAGTAAAATGTTAGACTTTATATAGTAGTAATAACAAAATTGCTTCTCGCATAAGTATCCAAAATTCTCCAGAAAATATTGCTGTGGAGTAATTGGAACTAACTTTTTATTCCTACCAACTAGTAAGCAATGGAGAAACAAAAGTTGTAATTGTTTTCTTATTGGGAAGGGGATTGGATGTTATTTTGATTGAACTGAAATAAAATATTTTCTTACATTGCAATAATACCATTCCTTTTTGGAAGGGTGATCCGCTTCAACATGTAGTAACTTAATAGTTTTGGAAATTCGTACTCAAGCTTCTGCGATCAACTGTACTTTTCATTTCGTTCTTTTGTATTTAGATCGTATGAGGAATATACAACAATAATATGAATATTTTAAAGTTTTTTGTTACTAGCTCATTTTGTCCGGCATTGCTCGGGTTCTTTTATAATACCCTAACAACATATACTAGTCTCTATATTTCTCTACTTGTGTGATTTTCCGTTTTGTTGATTTCAAAAATTACATATCTCAAAGATTACTAAAATATTAAATATCTCGAAGAAACATAAAAAATACCTATTCAGTATTATTTGCAAACACGTACGAAGTATTTCAAAATACAGCCAGAAGGAAAATGCATTTAACACAGACCGCTTAGTAGACAAAGGGCATAGTTAAGGCCTCTGAATTCTTTGCTTTTCATTTCGCTTTTAGATTATGTGCCTGAAAACAATATTCTTCGTATTCCCTTCATTTGATTTTATTTCTACATTTCGGTGACTTAGATTATATCTTCAGTGCATTTTTCACCTAGCGTAACGAAACTGAATTTTAGCGGGCACTCGAATAAGCTTCATAGTCAACATTCATGCGAGTGAAAATTCTCATCTACTGATTAACAACAAATTTAGATTGTTTCTATGCTCTTGTAATTTGTCGATATGAACTTTGCACTTCACTTGCAATAATTCTAAGAAGTGTCCTATGAAATTTCAGATAATTTCATCGACTCCTTTTTCTGAATTCCATGCTACAGACATTCCATAGAATTAATAGAATGTATGATAACATATCATGCATTTTTATGGTATCTTTAAAAAAAGATTGCGGCTTCGAAATAATCACAAATAAGAATTAAAAACGGTGTACAGTTGTGGAAGGCGAACGGATGGTGTAGTGGTTAACACCCCTGCGATCAAAGCAGAAGTCCCGGGTTCGATTCCCGGCTCGTCGGCATTTTCACCTGACCGAAAGTTATGAAGAATTAAAAAGTTGCTGAAAATAAAGCAGAAAATATATACTTTCATTGATAAGCAGATTTTTGCCGAATGTAGGTAATACAAATGATTCGATAAAAATTTTGATATATACCTCTTTATTCCGTTTCTGAAACAACCTTCACGTGCTAACATGCGAGCGGTCTTAAGGCAGTGGAGTGTATTCTTGAAAAATGCTTTGAAAGCAGGTCACAGTCTCGTGAATTTTACTATCGCACTTGTTCACGCAGATGTAGGGGCTTATACGCTTTCGAAACAGCATAGGAACGATAAAACAAGATAGGTGTATGACGCAGAATATACACCTTTCGAGAAGAAGTATGGTGTACCATGAACACAAAACATAATAATAATAATAATAATAATAATAATAATAATAATAATAAAAATAAATTCAAGAAGTGATCATAGTGCCTATCATTTTATCTACCCTAGAACTAGTAACCCAATCCCTGGTCGACTCCATTAAAAAACTCAAAATCAACACCAATATAATAAGTAGACTGCAACACAGCGTCCTTCTGTCCTCAGCCTACATTACCAGAAAGTTCTTGGACCTGAAATAGATTCTTCCTCCCAGCAGAACTTGATTTAATAATCCAGTGCTGAGAGAAAAACCAACACAAGTTGAGAGAACTCAATAATAATAATAATAATAATAATAATAATAATAATAATAATAATAATAATGTACACTTATTCAAAAGGTACACCGACAGAAAAAATATGTCTTATGGCACCCTTCCCAAAACAAGTTAACCCCCCCCCCCGCCTCCCCAAAAAAATCAATCTCAATTTATTTCGTAGAAAATGCGACAGCCTTTATTGGACACGATCCTAATCAATTACATGATAGATATTGTGGGCTCAGTTATTTTTATCATTCTTGACTAAATATTTAAAATGAATTTCAATTACTGAGGTTACGTATTTATTAACCCACACACTTCATTAAAAGTTAAGTTCAAGACATATTGGATTTTGGGCCACTAAATATATTCTGTATATTCAAGCTTTTTCATACAAATACTAATCAATATAAAGAAAAGTATAACATGAGAAACATTATGTACAGGCAACTCAGGGCAATCGTTTCATAATTATTGGACTTTTAGTATTTCGCTTTCCATTGAAAATGGAAAATGGATAGTTAATCATAACCGAGACCATGTGATGCACTAATATGATATTTTACTTATTTTCAATTATTTAAATGAATTATTACAGAAATAAATATTTATATTTATTGTCAAAAACGCAGTACAAACAGGACGTGGAGGAAAATAAACTAATTTCCTCTCCGGAATCTAGCAAGTTATCATCCCTTCCATTATGATCAAGTGCCCTAGGGCAGAGGCGGATTTAACCTTTCAGCACACACCTAAAAATAAAAATAAATCGGTACATGTCATAATATTAATAGAGTTCCAACGAATTTATGAATTTTTTAATAACATTTAAAACATCACTACGGCATTTAAACGAACAAAAAAAATTACTTCGTATAACTATGAAAAATAACTCTCTATAAACTTAGTCTTTATATTAACTTTTTTTCCGGAGATACCAAATTATGTGAGACGTTTCAGTATAACACATGGCCACATCCTGTGTTACTCTTCGTTCGTCGCATATACAAAGCAGAATTAACGCTCCCCCGTCCGTCCGAACCGAAGGGAAGTGAAGTGCGCCTAATGAAAACGCGTGTGTCGATTTGGCGTCCGAGCGCCGCAGCGCGGTCGTCCATCAGTGGCTATCACCACAACGATCGCACATCGGTGGCAGCCAACAGGTAGCAGCCGCTGCGGTGCCGGAGGCTCAACAGTCAATGGCGTGCGCGTGCCCGCAACTACTGGATCACCTGTCAAGGGAAGAGGGAAGGAGCAGAGTGACTGCGGTGTACAGGACTCGCTCATTCTCATGAGTGTAGGCGCTACTCAAGCGAATAACCATTAATGAGACTTGCAATAATTTTATCGTTTATGCTTATGATAAAATAGTCGCGATAACACTAAATATTGATTTATGGTATATTAAAATCTGCGACCCATGAATAATATCAACTAAATTAAAAGTATTTGAAGACTGGTCTCTGGTTTGACTCTAGTTTTGCCACTGTTTCAGGAAATACAAGGCAAATTTCGTATTTAAAAAAAAATTAAATAATTGACACCTATGATTTTTTAATTTCAGATTTCAATAGAAATTACATGGTAATGTGTTTAAAACCTTCAACATAGATTTATTCAAATTTTATCCTCGCAAGGTCCAAATTTCATTGAACAAGTTGAACAATCCTTGTAAAAGACCTTAAAGAAAAGTATCAAGATTGCTTATACTACCTCCAGAAGTTTTGAATTGTTTGGAGAGGGAACAGGAGAAAAAATAATATAATTTTGAAGTATGAAAACAGCTAATGTATGTAAAATGAAATGTTTATCAATTATAAAGATATCATACAAGCGAAATTTTATTTAAAAAATATCATAGAAAAGTGAAATTTCAATTTCGGTCTCAGGTAAACGTAAAATATACAGCACCCAAAAACAAATGAATATTACGTATCGTTGGAGGAAATGCAGAAGAAAGCTAATAATATACTTTGGTATAAAAATATTAGTTTGATTATTGTCAATAATATTAAGGAAATAGCATTAACTTAACATTGGGTAGATTCTCGGCAAATATATTTCTTTGTGACTTCATGTACTTGAATCACGCATTGCAATTTGTTGTTGATAAGCTTTTTTATATGTTGAACTTCTCTTGTTTCATCATTGATTTGTTTTACGATTGTTTCGTGAATTGAATATGATGTGAATTCAATTGATTACAATACAATTTGACAACATTTTTAGTACATATCAATGGGTTTTCCGGAAAAATTATTTACGCAAAATATAAAAATCTGGCCGAGATAAGTGCAAGGAAAAATTTCGAAACGGTTCATGGATGTATTAAAATGTACGTAATATTGTATGTTCTCCAAAGATTAAAAGCTTGATTTTTTCAATGTGTGTCAACCCATGGCAGAAGGTCCTGAAATGCTTGGCCCGAAATTTCAGGCTTTTTCGTGGTCCAATATTTCGGGCAACGAAAAAGTCTGAAATATTGGGTTAGTCCGAAATATTAGATCGACCCGAAGTGCCTGAAATATTAGGCCGTGAAAAAAACTGAATTTCCGGCCGACCCGAAATTCGTCGTTCCGTCTTCCACTACCAGATGGCAGTAAAACGAGCTATTTCCTTGAAAGCATTTTTCGCCGAGAATTAATGTTTCCCACAGTGTATGAAATGTAATGGATCTTTTACTTACTGTTTAACATTTCATGAGTGGATTTTCGCTACCGAAAAATTCGTTGTCCTCGATCGGGATCAAACCTGCTCTCTAGCGGTGTGGAGACAGCTATGATAACCACTCAGACATGGGCGCCGACATGAATATTTTTGGAATAATTTAAGGAATTGATTACAGTTGGCGTATACTTAATGAGAGTTCCATTACAATTTTTGGATAAAAAAACATGTTGATTATTCTTTAGATTTTATCACAAGTAGACATTTTGTTCAATTTTGGGAGGTGCAGAAATTTTAAATTCTCCACTGCCTTTAAGCCCCTAGATAGGAAATGCATCACGAGTAAATTTCATTATACTCATACGTATTTTGTAACTGCATTTTCAACATTGACTTCTTTATTTGTGAAACAGCCTCTTATTCTACGTGTGTTAATATAAATTCTGTGACTGCATTTTATGATAATAAATTATTTATTTGTAAATTATTTCTGAAATGGGTGCTCGCTAAAGTGTTCCGAGAATATAAATTTCCCTGGACACTCAAACCTTTCAGTAAGCCACTATTCCAGTTGATTTCTGTATACGTTTTGGACTTCACGTGTTGTGTGTCTTTTCTCATTAAAATTGTTAGTTAAAATTACGAAAAGGAGTATTACAGTCACGAGTAGCAGTTTTCAAGTAGTGTCAAAAAGGGTACAAAAATACAAAATAAACAAACCTGGGAATAAGAAAAAATGTAATTGGTCACGTAAAGTAGAAACCAACTAGTAATGATGAAAATCATCTTCATAACTTCTTTTCTAAAATCTTGAATACACAGATAAGAAAAGTGCGAATCTTGTTCAAGAGATCTGAATCAAGTTTGAATGAAAAGAAATCTTGTGGATTAAGTAGTACTGAATAGCAAAAGAGCTCATTCACATTTTTAATGACATATAGTTCCCACGCTCATTCACATTTTAATGACATATAGTTCACATTTAAATCTTGCTCAACATATCAGTGGATTAACACGTTCTCCTTCTCTACCACCTCTCTCCCCAATCGCTAGGTCTAAATAGGGTACGAAAATATTTCAATACTTCTTTTAACATACATACCTAGTTGACTTATCATACTTAGTGCGTCGTATACAAAGTACTTTAAGCTAATTGATGAAAAAAGAGAATATATATAAGAGCCATAAAAGACATATTTCCAGGTTTAACTTTTCAATTTTAATTGATTTTGTATTGAGAAAAAATTTTCGTATATAATTGGAGTATCCTTTAAGAAACCCATTTCTTGGAGTTTAGGGCACATAACCCGACGGCTCCCCCTCCACCCTCACTTCGATACTGAACGACGAATTTCGGACAAGCCCGAAATTTCATTCTTTTTTTAGGCCTAATATTTCGGGTCGGTCCAATATTTTAGGCCCCGACAAAGCCTTAATTTTAGGTACACTCATTTCTGACCCTTGTGCTGTTTCCGCTTGATAGTATTAAGCTATTTTTAACTACAGTTAAAATAGTTGTTAAAACTGCAATCTAAGCTCTTTCTGACAGATTTATCTGTTCAATTTACCAATATTTTTACTTAGGAAATTTCCTAATTCGACCAGTGTCTTTTTGTCGATCGTAGGCAGACTTCGTTTTTTATCATTTTTACATAGATGCAATCAAAAATTTTACTTATACTTTGTTATGGTTTGTTTGTTTTTCAGAAAAAAACTTAATTTGCTTTATAACAAAACGTTAATTGCACATCTATTTAATTAACATTTATGTTATTTGTGCATAATATTTATTTCATTAAATAATGAAATAAACTTTATTGTCAAATAGCAGTTACAAACTGCGTATGACCACGAGGAGGCTAATAAGCTAATTTACTATGGATAATAAAATAATTGGGTATCTCACTCCTGATATAAATTCTAAATAACCAACAATATCATTTACACGTATTTCAGGCCAACCTCAAGAGAGATTCTTGCATTTTGGGCCGACCCAAAGTATTTCGGGCCGGCCTAAAGTTATTTCGGGCCGAGACCAATAATAAAGGGCTCGGTCTAAAAGTTATTTTAGGACCTCCTGCCATGGGAAATGGTTCAGAAAAGAGATGAATGGCAAACGTTTATACGCAGGAATATAAATCGGGAATATCCAGTTTCATGCAATGTGTTGTGATCGTCATGAATTTATGTACATCTGATGAATGAACACGGTACAGCTTGTACATGAGTATCAATAGGGAGGTCCATGCAAACGAAAATGCGGGTACTCAGCTAGTGCAAAATAATTTTCAAAACTTTCATTTCTTTCGTACACAAAACTTTTTTAAATAATTATATTTCTGAATTTTATGATTGATGTAAACGAGGACAACCCTCAAAAGTACTAGGAAGGAAACGTGAATCATAATCAATTGATTTCAGAGATCATAAAAATGATGAATCTGAGTAGTTATAATCAATATATTTGCCCGTATTTCCATTTTGAACATTTTTTAAAAGATTAAAATATTTTTTTCGACTTTAAACACTACGTATGACAAATGTTACAATATTTCCAACTCAAGTTCCTTTTACTAATAGCTCTCCTTTGTATAGGGATGGGTTTGTATATCCAGCTTTGAAACCGGATGCAACACGTGAAACCTATCTTTTCCTAAGTACCGTTTAGACTGAGCGGAGAGGTCTGCCAAACACAAATTTTCAAATATAAACTTCCTGTGTTTACGTCCAGATCTTTTGCGCAAATTACGATGGAGAAAACTAAGACACGTGAAAGACATCGTAAAATGTTTATAGAGTTTTGAATGGAGCGCCCACAGAGTTTACATAAACTGTCTGCAGATAATGATGTAAGAAAGTGATAAATGAAAGTTAATGGCTAAAGAAAATGTTCCATTACACAATGTGAAATTTAGTAAAACGCTTTATACTTTGTAAAGTATTTTTACATTCTAAATATTTACAACGGTTGAGAAACGATTTCGGGTTACAAAATAAACAATTAAATATTAGCTTTTGTATAAGTTGTAGAAGAAAACTCCAATATTGGTTTCTATTTTGAAATTGAATAGAAATTAAGCATGAACTTCGTTTTTAAATAACATTCTTAAATAATAACTTTCAATACTTGTAAAAAACTATATTTAGACCCTTTCATATTTTTGTTCTACTTAGCTAGGTTTCCGTTAGAAAAAGATCGAAGAGGAAAAAAACTTGAATCTGAGAAAAGGATTTTGCGTTTTACGTTACTATTAATGTTTATAATTATCTGTTGTTGAACCGAATAAACTTACTTGTGATATACATTACGGTCATCAAAAAACTTTTTATGATGATATTTTAGGATTTGGATGATTAGGAGAACTAAAAATTATTTTTTGAACTGCTTTACGTCATATGCTCCAGAGTTTTTTCTGCCTGCAGGTTGCTAAAATACGGAGAAAGAAATAGCAAATTAAGTAAATATCTCATTTATAAAAATTCAGCCTGCGTATGTTTGTCTTCGCAAAACTCGGAAAGTAGTCGGCCAATTGACTTGAAATTTTAACACAACGTTGCATTGGAATACGAAAGTGTTTTTATGTGCTTATTATATACATATCACACTTGTGAATAGTAAAAAATGAATTTTACTCCTAGAGGTGTATTTAGGGTTGATGAGACTTTTAAACTATCAATGCCGTTAAGTTGAGATCATATTGTTGCATAGTATCGTAGTACCATTATTTAATCATCTGTAATTCCTCGCTCACGTTCGAACATAGACCGCAGTTCTCGACAAGCAATTACAAAACGTCGAAGGAGGTCAAACCGCACTGATGATGAACGTATAGACGAAAATGAACTTGTTAGAGTCAGAACTTCTCACAGGCGAGAAGAAGAATTGGCAGATCAGCGGGAAGAAAGACTTGAAACTTTACGACTTGAATCGAGAAGAACTAGGGTAGCACTATCGTTTCAACGACGCCAAGAACAATTAAATCAACAGCGAAGACGTATGCAGTTGCAATACCTGAATGATCGAACTTCATATCACCGAATTGCTTTCTCATACGAACCGGATATTCAATACAATACCTCATGTAAATTTGTTTAAATTGAAAAAATGGACAAAGTTTGTCCGCATTGCAAAGCGATGAAATTTGAAGGAGAAACCCCGGGAATGTGCTGCGCCGGCGGAAAAGTAAAACTACCTTAACTTGAGCAGCCAAAAGAACCACTGAAAAGCTTGTTACTGATGATTCAAAAAACATTTCCCCAAAAACATCAGAAATTACAATTCCTGTTTTCAGATGACTTCATTCGGCGCTAACGTTAGAGCGGATCATTTTATGCCGACATTTACAATTCAGGGACAAATTTGTCACAGAACTTCCTTTTTCTTTTCGCAGTGGTAACCGTAAATTTCTCCAAATCTACTTCAAGGGTGATGATAATGACCAATTGAATGCACGCTGCCAATGAATGCAATTGAATGCAATGTTTTTTTTCTTCCTTTCTTTTATTCCATATTCCCACAGCAACGTAAGGCTGGATATTTAATTGAATGATGTATTTTTTCGGTGAATCTACGTTCGCTAGAACACTTTTATTTACTTTCCCATTCATTACATATCAGACTGAACCACAGCAAAAAGCGTGGCCAAGTTTTGCTAGTATATAAATTCATATTAAACAAAATTTTCTTTTGTACATTGATTTTTCAAGAAGTGTAGGTAAATTAGAAAAAACTTTGTGCTCTCAATTTTGCATTTACCTTACTTGAAAACAGAAGGCATTAAGACTATTTATGAGCATGATGCATCAAATTTACCGACAGACGATTCTAATGAGCAAAAAAGTGACGTATCATCAATGGGGTTTAAGTAGGATTATTTGTAACAAGCCAGTGTTGTTCAGCAATATATATTTTCTGACCTACTTTCCACTAAAACTCGGCTAACAAAAATGTACTTTATATATTTTCATTTGGAAATAATTTTTATATTTGTTCTGAAGCGTCTTTTCTTGCAAGACATTACCTCTTCATTGTAATGGCAACACAATGTCTATGTATCAGTAGAGTCTACTGATTCAGCCAAAAAAATTTGAGGAGATGGAAGTTCGTATGTGCTCAGCCAGTGGTGGATTCAGGACAAAAAAACCCTCTTTTATAGGTTAAAAAAATCTTTGACATGTGGGCTCATAATTCACGTTGGGTAGTAAAATTAAATTCTTGCAAAATCGTACGTTACCTTAAAATTGCACCAAAGTTTCAAACTTTTTCAAACTCGAAAGAACACTGTTACCACCACAGGTGCACTGATTTCGAGCAATAGAAATAAAAGATAAAATAATTAAGGTATGGTTAACTATGAATTAGAACTCAGTTAACGTAAAATTAAGATAGGGGTGTACAATGTTAAGTTAATGTAGTAAGATTTTTTATTAAAAAATTAGTTCCATAAATTATTATCACTAAAATGTAACAATTGTTAGAAACAACAGTCTTTGGAACCATTAGTTTTGCCATCGAATTTAAAATTACCGTGGAAGAGAGCAACAGCCCTTGTCGTACGCATACGAATGCTTCTATAACTAATCCGACGAGAGCATTAAGTTACAAGTGGTAATCGAGAGATGTTTTTGAGTCATCTCATCAGTGGAATTTCAAGATCGAATTAACTGCTGTAATCTTTAAGAGAACGGTCTAGTAGATTGTAATTCTCTTCGTTCTTGAAGTAAAAAACCCTTTCTTATTTTTATTTATTAAAACTACTACGTTCAATTAACTCATTATTATTATTGTTATGAGTATAAATTTTTATTCCTAATAATTCTAGATAAATTCGTTTCTTTGTTCAGTTAGGAAACATATACAGAAAAAAAGTTTTATTTTATTTACTCGAAATGAAGATAATCAAAAATATATTTGAGCGTAACATTTTGAAGCTTCGTGGTCAAAAGTATATTCAAAGTACTGTATACCGAACAACTAGGGGTACGTTGATGAAAAAATTTCATTTCTATAAAATTTCTCTCCCTGACGCTGAATAACTCAACAGACTTAGAATTATAACGCAACTTATAACGTTGGTATTCGTTCATTAACTTAAAACAGTTTCCGTTCACGTAAATTAGGTAAATTAGTTTTACAACTATTTGCTTGTCTGCAAGAGTTGTTCCGTTCATAGTTGTCAAACAATTGTCATCCGAAAACGCTCTTCTAATTACCACTCGCAAATGTAACCATCAATATAGCAACGAGCGACAAACACGACATAGACATTTCGCACTTTCGGTGGACATGGCTCTAGGACGCGACGTAAATGCTCATCGACATATGGACACCGTGGAACCGCTTCAGCACGTATCCCTTCTCACATCAACCTTGTTTAAACAACGTTGTCTCACCCCATTGACATTGTTTTACCGTACTTCACTCACCCCTATCAGCATCGGAAACGATGTCCGTCCCTTCTTCCTCGTCTCGCAGCGTGACTTCCACACTCACGCAGTGGACTTCCAATGGCCTTCCGCGAACGGTCGTTCGCATGAGCTATCGATGCACGCTTCAAAGAATCCATGTGCACCCTTTCCATTTGCGTGACAGTGGCGGCTACGGGGGTTATAGCCCTCCCTTCCAATGGGCCTGAACTTTCAACAAATAATATTGAATTGATAAAATGTACCTTTATCCTTTAATATGTATTTGCCGTCTTAAACAATTAATAAATTTGGTCACTAATGTATTGGTAATAATCTATTTGACGAATCGATGTATTATATTCAAATACAAAATCGCTATAATATTTATAATAATATTTACAATAATATTTACAATAACATTTATAATAATATTTATAAAATTTAACCCCCCTTGGTTACGGTCTAGATTCGCCACTGGCTGCCAACACACTATTTCCTCTCTTGACTTTCTGTATCCAGGCCGAAATAGTGAGAGCTGATGTGGTCATATCGAAACGTACAGAAACCGTCAGTTTCGTTGTTCGTGATTTCGATAATGTGGGGTAATAATGTGAAAATGCGTGAACACACTGATTAATGGTGATATAATAATAATAATAATAATAATAATAATAATAATAATAACAATAATAAACAAAAAACAGTATTATTTAAACTATTTATTGTCAAAAAACAGTACAGACTGCGTATGACCACGTGGAGGACAATAAACCAATTTAATCTCCGGAAGCAAGCAAGGGACCATCCCATCAATTCCGATCAAGGGCCCTAAGACAGAGGCGGATTCAAAAATTTCAGCAAAAGATCCTAGATAAGATGAACAGAATAAAATTATACATTAGAATTGAATAAGAGGATCATTCTCTTCTGTGTATCTGACAGATGTGGTAGCCAGATTAGAGTTCTTTAAGGTGGGACCAGCACTTTAAGCTAGTCGAATCATTGAGAAGTATAATAGTTTTCTATATATTTAGTGTAATTGTTTTATAGAACAACAGCATGAATTATAATTATGAAAAACATGATTTAATTTGTATCTATCAGCGCAAACAATATTAAGGACCTCGCTTGACTCGTTTGAAATGCATAAGAGCATGGAAGCCGAGCACAACGGTTTCGTGATTTATGCATCGCGCCTCGGAAAAAGTGAAATAGAATTCTCAAATGTTCAATAACCTATAGATAAAAGTGATGTAAAAATACTACGGAAAATTGACTACAAATCAAAGTAAACCATCACTTTCGTAGTTTAAAAGTTGGTCATTATTTAAAAAATAAGTGTTTTATTCCATAAGAAGTACCATCAAATATAATTGCATTTCTCTCATTTAAATGTTTTTCAAGTTGAAATCACAATAAGTACATGATACTCCGTTTATTTTTTGCCAATATCAAGTATTTTAGTGATTTAATTTTACGCTAGTACCACCTTAATAACTCATTTCTTTAACATCTGATAATTAATTCTTTGAATAGTGTATCAGATTTTAACATTATCAATATCTTAAGTTGAATGTTGAAAATTAATAACCCTTTTAGTTTTAAAGATCATTGATATCAAATATATAAAAAAACTTATTTTTTATAAATTAGTCATATAAAATCGGTTTCTTGTTCACTCATCTCTTCGTTCTTTCCTCTCTCTTTCGTCTCTCATCTCTATGACGTCACAAACGGCTCCCCCTATTTCGAGCCGGAGACGGACCCGAGTACGCCTAGTATTGCCAACCCTTGTGCTTATGATAGTAGGAGCGATCTGGCGGCTGATTTATAATAGTCCTCAATTTTTTTTGTGATGACAGAATAAACTATTGTCTATCAACTCGTATAATACAATTTTGACCTGGCGAGACTAAACCCACCTTGAAGTTGCACGGGCTCTAATGGATAAAACCTCTTCGGTGTTACTCCGCGATATTTACTACGAATTACTGCGACATTTTACGGCAAGTTTCTCGTATATATTTCGCTAAAACTCGGTGACGTTTTTTCAGCAATATTTATCAACTTTTTGCGACGAAATTTAGCGATAGTTCTAAGCGACAGTCCTCGTGTGTCTATTGCAAGAACGCAAAAATGCGAAAAACTTATATGGGATTTGCAAGAAATTGCAAAGATACGAAAACCTTGTTTAGAAAACCGCATATG
The DNA here is from genome assembly GCA_002313205.1 of Laupala kohalensis. NCBI lineage: Eukaryota > Metazoa > Arthropoda > Insecta > Orthoptera > Trigonidiidae > Laupala > Laupala kohalensis. Next base: position 226,793 of record NNCF01126401.1, on the reverse strand, counting down.
TGGGATTTTCAAAGGGCGCAAATATTTAAAAAATGCACATATCGGAAAAATGCAAAACATATAATATATCGCTTCGCGAAAAGTATTATAATTATACCTATTCATTCTTATTATGTTTTATGCAGCAAACATAATAAGTATATTGTAAGTAGACATTGCCTACTTAGGAGATATTGTAAGTAGTTTTCTCATTAGATGAAACGTTCGAGTTGTCTCCAGATATTGATTACCTACACTTTTCGCGACGGGTTAATGTTTCCCCGGTACAAGATGTCACTTCGTTTGAACAAGAACTTTTTCTCTAATCCCAGCAGGTATATCAAAGATTCAATTAATGAATCCAGAAAATGTATCTCAAACAATGTTTTAATTAACGCACTGATAATCTTCATTCTCAAAAAAAAATCACCGATTGTATCTCACACAGTTGTTGGTTATTGATGTGCCGTTCGCTCGTTCACGCATTTATACCGAACAATTGTGTCACGTGCCGAACAAGAAGTCGCGAGACATTCAATTTCTTCGTTTTTAACCACAATGTAAACTCGCTAAGAAAATGCTTGAGTATGCACACTCCATTTCATTACTCAATTGGTAGCACTAGCTTTAGATACAGTCAACATTAAGATGGCTCCCGTTATCAACAACTTCTCAGTCAAACTCATCCCCACAGTAGCTACAACTGTGACAGGAGCCATTCTTATCCGTGCATCTTACAGCTCTCGATTGCTAATTGATAATCGAATCACTAATAGATAATAATAGATATGGGGACTTGAAAAAAAGTGATGAATTCTGAAGGTAAGAGGAGAAAAATCGTGTATTTAACCTCAAAAAGATATAAAAACGATGATTGTCGGTAATAGAAGGGAAATTGGAGAAATCAATGAGCATCATGACATTAAAATATATATTCTAAAAATTACTGAAATTTAGTCAAATGAGAGAAGGGGAAATAGTGAAATCGGTCAACGAAGATCAACGAAAATTCACGTATAAAAAAAGGTGTGGGCTACCTGTCATGCATGTACTTGCGTGGCCTGTAGCCTTGCACGCCTCGATATAATTACAATCGAGGTATCTGGGCGTGAATCTAGATCTATTAGGATGGAAAATAGATACAATATCTAATCTCTTCCATAAGTGTATTCAAACGTAGTACAATCCCCTATCAACTATTCTAGAGCTCGTAGATTTTGCTACAATTCCTCAGTCACGTGGATTGCAGAAGGTAATTTGACAAAATGCTGGAATAGCGGTAGTATCACGCGTTACGTATTTTATTCCCAATTAGATATTGCAAGCTAATGAAATGTTAGTTTTACTATTGCCAGATGTGTAACACCCTGAAAATTTGAATGCATGCATGTCTATTATTTTTTATTTACATTTTGTTTTTTGAGTATGCGGTGGTGGATAAGTTTCCTTCTCTGCCCCCTTCCCGTCTACGCCCATGGTCATAATGTAAATACACACATTGTCATTCAGTATTAAATTGACTTGTAAGATGCAATTAAATCATCAATGTTTTCCAGAAAAATGAAAGGCAAATTTTATAACAAGGAAAATTTAAATCGAGTAAGAGGTATTATCCACTGACAATTGTATTTAGTCATATTACATGAATATATGTATTTATTTAAAATAAACAACACAATAAGAAAATCTATTAAAAAAATTAGAACTATAGAAACATTGTGTCTCTTTCCAAATTATTTATTTCATCAGAAAGTTTTTTCGACCGCGTAGCAGCCATCTTCAGTGCTACAAAATGAGATAACGAGTTCTATAAAAACCATTAAATATACACATATAATAATACAATAAAATGAGGTGAATTTCGTTTGAATGATAAAGCAGAATAAAATAGTGCAAAGTGAAAACCATTTGAATTGTAAAAATATTGCATGAATCTTTTTGAAATAAAGAAAAGTTGTAATAAATCTTTAATGTAAAATGAAAACATAAAAATATTGAATAAGAAAAATTTTTAATTTATAAATAACATGAAAACATAAAATGTGAAATGAATAAAAGACAGTGAGCAAACTGAACGTACCAAATTAGAACTTGTACAATATTGTGAAATTTAATCTTGATATCTAAATCAGAGATTCAGGGGATAGTCTCTCTTCAATCTTTGAAGTTCTTCACTGTTGTCCAATAAATTGAGGGCTAAAACATTTCACGTTTATCAAGTCTTGATTGACATTTCTTAAAAATATTTGAAATATCTTCTTGTATTTTAAGGTATGTGAGGATCTTTGGAAAGTGTTTGGTTATTGAAAAAAACTCAAACATTTTTTATCTTTCTTGGCAACTTAGATTGAGCATGTTGCAATATTTATTTTTTATTAGCGATGTCGTACCCCATAACTCGATTCCCTGGGTCCATATTTGTTTGAGAACAACTTTATATAGGATGGACAAAATGAAACTGGCCCGGAAAAGAATTGTATTCCTGACGTGGATTGGGCTTAAAATGTAATTCATTTGTGGATCAACTCGCATGGGATGGACGACTGTATGGATATTTTCAGCAAGACACGACTACAACACACACCGCTTTGAGAATCTAATCACGAGTGCATTAAGTGTTCGGTAGGTGAGAACAATCATCAAGGACAGTAAATCTCCTGGCCACCTTGATCGCCTGTTCTCTCTCCGTATGATTGTTACCTACGAGGCAAATTGAAAGGTAAAGTTTACTTAAAAAATCCTCATATATTAGAAGAGCTACAGCAGAACATTGAAAACTCTATTGCTACAATTCCTCAAGCAGAGCTGATACTAATGTTTCACAGGTTGATAAATCGAGCATAGAACTGCATCGACGGCAACGGTGGCCATTTCCAGCATCTTCCGTGATGGGCAGTTCTCCTGATCAAAGGTCAATTCCGTGACAGCCACATAAATATTTTAATAACCAGTTTTATTTTGCCCATTCCGTATATGAGCAACTTATTTTCTAGTAAAAGTAAGCGCTATTATTTTTCCGAGAAGCCAGTAGTACTGCTTTATATTTAAGTCACGTTTTTTCTTTTAATTTGTATATTTGTTCGCCATGTCATTCGGTTATTCAGGTCCATGCCGATTTCTTCTTGGGGTGTAACATTGTTGTTCATTGTGATAGTTCGTTTTCTGTTTTAAAGTAAATGTTACCTGCGTGGAATTTTCATCATTAGTTCTTTTTTACAATCATTAAACCATAACTGAAGCTAATTTTTTTCTAATTTATCCGTAGCTACAAGCAGTAGCGTACCTCGGCTGGGGCGTAAAGGGCGGTCCGATCCGCAGGATGGGACCTCCAAATAAGTGACAAAAACAGCACTAAGACATAAATTAGGAATTAAATATTCTTTAATTTTATTATACCAGTGAAATAATAGCTGAGCTTCTTCTTAAATGTAGATCCAATGACAGTTTATATTTTCTTTATGTTATGTTAAACAGCATACAAGTACATTTGTAATGGCTTAAAAAAGAGGCTTCCAAAAAGACTTCCGCCCCGAGCCTCATCATGTGTAGGTACGCTACTGGTTACCAATTCATTTGAGTTAGTTGTATTAACTAAAGTTGTAATACATTGAACGTCAGTCTAAAACGTATCTTGAAAGTAATACCACTACAAATAACGTCCATTATATAATCAAAATAAATAAAATATTTGTAACGCCTGACGATGACTTCAACAAA
>NNCF01126401.1:162129-222888 GCA_002313205.1 Laupala kohalensis | reverse complement strand
TCATGATGTGGTAAGTCTTTAATTACTTACTTATTTTGAAAGTATACCTTCCATGGAAAGAATGGAAGGTACGTTCACATCATGAAAGGGGAACCTACCTGAAAAGAAGTCAGTCAATCGCCGCTTCGTCGTATAAAGGGAGTTTGACCTTTTTACACTTGCCTCTCGCGTGACATGCAAGTCCGCAAAACCGCGAGTTACGTTCGTAAAAAACATTTCCTGTGGGAAAAGAGCATAATCTACATATTACCGTAATCACTGTATTTCACGGTGTCGTTCATACAGGCACAAAACACTACAGATTTTAATTCACGAATACAAATCAAATTGGTATAAATAGATCTTAAACAATTAAATAAAAAGATATCTGAATACAAATGTTTTGTTCCGTGTTCTACAGCACCAAAACTTGTATTTTTATTCATGACACATTACAAATACAATCTATTATTCGATAATCAGACATTACGATTATTTAATTTATAATCACGATTTGCAGAGGTCTCGAAACTCGTATGGACATCTATTTGTTCTTTATGTACTAAGTGTATACTTAAACAGGCTGCTAAGAATCAGAAATTTTATTTGATATACAGAAAACAAAGCGAGGATTCAAGTGTTGTATTTTTTTAAATAAAATAAAGGCATTAATACTCCAACTTATTACAAATTTAATGGTGATACTACAAGGTAACAAAAAAGAACGGAAAGAATGCTTATGGTCATCCACGTGGTCATAATTAGTTTCTAACTCCTTTTTGTAGCAAAAAATGCAAATTAAAGCGTTAAGTTGAAGGAAACACCTATCACCAGGGAGGTCCATGCCACCACGGAACAGGAGTCTAAAAACACTTCAAAAATGAAAAAAAAATGAAGTAAATATTTCCTTAAAAAATCCTTATTTCCGCAATATTTTCCGGGAAAGTTATTGGTTCTCAAACGTAGGAACTCAAGTAAATTATTTCGGATCTGTGACAAAAACCGAAAGGGACATAACCCGAAACGACCAAATGTGTTTCAAAACCCCAAATTCCTTTACCTGCGCCAAGGAAAATACCCTCCGAAGGGGTACTAACAGGTAGTCCCACCTTTCCTTATCTATTGTGGTCGTTTTTTTTCTTTATTCCAAGTTCTAAGTCCTACAACATATTGCTATGAAATTAACCATTAATCTTACATTATTAAGTGACGAATCTTTTTTTGTCGTATGAAATAGATGACTAAAACATAATTTGAATCACACATCTAGAACATCCCGTTCCTTAGATTGCATTTTCCTTTTTAAGGTTGAGTTACCATTCAAGACACAAACGCAGTAAAGAAATTAATTACACTGGTATAGATACTCAGGTGGATAGTCCCGCATTTCCTCATCTGCTGTGATCATTATTCCCCTTATTCCCAAGTCAGAGTTCTAGTTCATATTGCTGTTAAATTAACTAATAATCTTACATTATTAAGTGACCGCTCATTATACTCCTGTGAGATTGGCAACAACCTAAATTTTGAATCACAGTCCTACAACGTCACGTTCCCGAAATGTTACCATTCTTAAATAGACGAACGCAGGAAAGAAATATATATAAACCCTATTCCCCCCAGAGGACTTAAATCTAGTAAGTGTGTGTTTGATAAACACAGGGCCCCGAGCTGATTCTGGCATTGCTTCCACTTATTTGTGCTGGGCTCCTTCCTTTCTCTTTCCTGACCTTCCTTGATCACCACTTGTTCTTTTCGATCCCGACGATATTAGGGCTAGGGTATCTTTCATTTTCCTCTTTCTTCCTCTTCCTCTCCTCTCTCTTTTTATAATATATGTAATGTTTTGAGATATGTTGATATTTGAGTTTTGAGTTGTAATTCAGGAGGGTTTTTACTGGGTATGGTTGAGTCATTCGGCGAGTCCCACACGCGGGGAGAGTCATGTTGGCTCTCCCTAGTGTGCGTAACTTCATTTTCCCTACCTGTACAAGTTTTTAGGGCTACAATGACCTTTGATGTCGAAGAGCCCCACACAAAAAAAAAAAAGCTGTTCTATTCTGGAACAAAACATCAGTCTCACAAAGTGCTACGGCGTTCGACACCGAGTTAAAGTACCTCATTTCAACTTAAACCATTAATTGACATGAAAATAATGATTGTAGGAGGATTTGAATGGTTATACGAGGAATAAAACTATTAATTATTTTAAATATTAAAACAAAGGATGTTGTCATTATTTATGTTATGCTGCAACGAAATCTCTTAGCAAGGATAATGTATTTAATTTTTGTATCGGAAAGTTAATGATAGTGTTCTGAATGTTTTAGTTAATGAGTTACACTTGTACTGCCGGCTATACTGTGGAGTTATATTACTTTCGGTTATAATTAAGAGTGGACAGAAATTTAGAGTTCATTATATTAAATTTTTTTGCTGAAACAGTCAGAAAACTCTTCAGTATTACGGCTTTTGATGGCAAATCTTCTTGAAAAATTTGTAAAATTAATATTCAATAATAATAAAAATAGTATCTATTTAATGTTATTTTATAAGCTAATAAAACGTGTGGAACACGAATGAAGAGTCGGGAGTACACAAAATAGTCCCAGTAACTTGTCGATTTTCGCAGTAACTAGGCATCGTATAAATGTGATTCGAGTTTAATTTCACTCGAGTATCTTAGACGAGAAAAATGATACTTTACTTAGATATGTGAGATTCATGGTTATTTTTTTAGGAACATGTACTGGGAGTTCTGAATAGGAAATGAATATAACAGCTGGGCAAGACTAATTACTTCACCCCTCCCCCTCCTCACTGGTGATAAGCCGGAAGGGACTTCTACCTGTCTCTTCGGGTTGTGTCGCTACTGGATTTTGGGCCTTTCGGATTTTATCGCGACACCATTATTTCGGTTATGTTAATAGCACACTTTTTTTGAGTTATGAATGAAGATAATAGAGTAAGTAAATACTAATATATCAGAGTAATATGACACCTTCGTGGCTACGGTGTCAGCGTGATCGCTCGTCACCAAATCTCCCGGGTTATATTCCCAGGTGCAAGATAAAATTTGTAACTTTTCATTTCCATGTCTCAGTTTAAATGGCTGTGATGTATGAAAAGTTCACCCTCTGTGACTATCAACCGCAGTTGTAATACTCGGATACAGCAATCTGGATCCTATCTAAACGCTGTTCCTCCGAACTCGGTAAAATTTCACGATGTGTACACAAAAACTGAGCTTTACTGGCACTCGTCATTCGTGGTCCTTAGCTGACCGAAACGAGATACATACATACATACATACATACATACGTAAGGGTGTAACGATAATACGTATTTCCACATGTGAACGTGTTTCCACATTGATACTCGCAAAGAAAAAAATTGATCGAAGGTCTGAATTTGTGTAACTTTTCGCCCTCGACAAGATTCCAACTGAAATTGACATTTTTGTGTTGACGATATATATTATATTTGCAGCATTATCATTCATAATTGTTTGAGAGGTGCACATAGTCTTTCGAGGTAAAGTAAAATAATAATATGAAAACCCGAAGGAAAAAGGGGACAGTAATTAATTTGTTTTGACATGTTTTCTCTATCTATAATACAGCAGGAATATATAATAAATTAGTAGGTAAGTAATTTATGAAGAGCACGTATCAATACAATTGCACAAATTTACAAAACATGTATAAAACATGAAAATTACAAATTATACAAAACATGACTGAAAAAAATACATCCCGAGACCTTGCCTGCGTGGGATGGGTTATACTGAGAAACATTTTATATTAGNTTGATAAAAATATTGCTACGAATTGTTAAGAAACTGTCTCTTATACACATCTAGATGTGTATAAGAGACAGATATATATGTGTGTGTGTGTGTGTGTGTGTAATTAAAATGAGAACTAATTTTTGCGTAGGACTTCCTTATTTCTTAGGAACAGACAACAATTCAATTTACAGATTTCTTAAGGGATTTACACAAGTACACAGTTAAATAATTGTCTCAAATAAATTATTACTTTTATCTAGTTTAAACGAAAATTCTCTAAGTACTTTCAAACATTTCCTTTGCTTCTTTATGATTCTTATATTTTCTAGCAATAAACACTACAGTACAAATAAATGTTTGATTATAGATACATGTTGATTCTACGGACACTTCACAGACGAACGAACGGATCGCCATGAGTAAAGCACAGTGTATCGAGCGATCCTAATGCACAATTCAAGGTGCACTCGGGGAGTCTGCCAAAGTGAATTTCCACAGCGTATGCGACACCCTGCTGCCAACCCCTGCACTAGAGGAAGACACCTCCGTTCCCTGGAGAGAGAGACAGCGGGATGTCTGCTTGGCAATCTACCGCCCTCGATAAAGATTTACAAGACTCCTCACCCCCGTACCATCGCGTCATTCACTCACTCGGAGAAAGGGAGATAGGGCGGAAAAGGAGAAACATGGCGAGGAGAAAATACGAAAAGCATGAGGGGAATGTCCCTGGTGACACAGCCGTCACACCACTAATAGATGACAGTCAGCCGAGGGGCTCGTGACGGAACTGACCATACCCAGAAGAAATCTAGGAAGGAGCTCAAAGCTATAGAAGGTGTTTTGAAAGAAATCGCTGATTCCAGTGGAATGTTTCTGGTGTGAGTGAAGTAACATTGTCTGATTTCTTTTTTTTATATTTATTTCGTAGTTTTTATTCGCAAAGAAAAGCAGATTTCGGAATCATTCTTGTGATAAAGTTAGCATTTGGCGTTACAACTTCGAAATCCCTAAGGGAAAAGGCATCCTCATTGCGATGAAATTCTTTTATTTTTTGTGTGTCGAGGTTCGGTGTTGGTAGTATACACAGTATTGTATAAAGATGTAGTCATACTATCCAGTTTTTGATTTATTAAATCATGAGGCCTTTTCGGCCGCATGGCGGCCATCATCAGTGTCCATCGATGAGACGGGTGGCGAAGATGACTCTTTTATTTTTGTGTGTATAACGCAAATTACAAGAATACTTTTGGGGTTTATTACAAATGCGTCGTGATTGCGTTTTATATAAACATTAATATATGTGAAAGAAATTGAAGCCTACGATTGTGAATATTGTAGACTGGTAACTTACTTTTTTCCATTAAAATTACTTTTATATGTTAAACTATATATGGTATATATTAAACGAATGTTTCTGTATACTGAAAAAATATTTCAATAAATTCGTCAAACATGGATAGATGCGTATCACGAGACCCATATTCCTGGAATAATGCAGAAAATAAAAACTAATTATTTCACATAGAAACTTGAAAAAAATAATTTAGTAACGTTGTTATGAACGAATTACCATTCGTCACAACATAGGAGAAAAAGGGGGGACTTGTATGTTTCAACTAGCAAAATAGATAAAGAAAATAGGATATTTTAAGTACATGTCAAATTCTCAAAAACACATTTATTCTTCTTAACATACGAGCTTGTATATACATTGATTTGATCTTAGAATTACGTATGCTGAATTACATTTATATGCCCCCTGCCTACAAGCTTGATATTAGTTGTATTTTACAACTAATTTCCCTGGATATGATTTTACACAGAATTACATAGAAAAATAACTAAATTGAAGTATGAACAATTCATGTTCATACACAAATATATCCCTTTAATAATTTCCCCCAAAATATATTTTTAAAGCAGAATTACGTAAATGTTGATTTAAGCAAAGTTGAAACATGACCAATATGGTACATATAAGAAAAACTCCCCGCTAGAGAACAAGTTTTTGTTCTCTTTACCCCCAAATGATATTAAATAATCATAATGTATAGAGCAACTTAAAGAAGTGACAGTTATTGAAGATTATTAAGGTGCTATATACATATAGTGCAGAATTATTTTGGTTGAGAATACGAAAGCTGAGCCAAATTTGATAAAAATATTGCTACGAATTGTTAAGAATAGTTATTAGCTTACTAATTACAAGATTTGAGCGAGCTAACGTCATAGATATGAAAGTTATAAACAGTTTTACGTTCCTCGTGTTATGCCATGGTTACATTTTATCCATGGTCTTAGCTGATGTAGATTGCTGACTCCAGTTGTTGGTTGTGACTTGTTGAAGGGCAGGCGATGATTGGAAGTGTTGATGGTCGATGATATACTGAAACTTAAAAAGAAGTATAAGTAGCAGAGTGACATCGTGTCACTTGAGTTGAAGACCGCTGAGTAGCAGAGTAACGTCGTGTCACCTGAGTTCATGACTGCCGGTACTGTGGGTTGAACGTTGCCCTTTATATAGTGCTAAGGGTGTGGTCATTCACTCGTAGCAGAGTGTTTATCTGGAGAGCGTTCTGAAACTGTATTTCATGGAACTTCTATAATCTTCTTGGAACTTCTATTACTTTCAAAGAGTATTTATGAATCCAAAGAGCACTTATAAATACAAAGAATATTTATGATAGTCAAAGAGCATTTATAGATTCATTGAGTGTTTATGTTAATCATGGAACGCTTATATGTTGAAACTTCTGTACGTAAGTTTACAAATAATTTCTTGAAGTTAAATAATTACGAGCGTTTGACTCGTAACAGACGTTCATCATACTTTAATTTTCCTCTTCAGAAGAAAATTAATTTGGACTTTATTGTTTCAAATGAGCTGATACTTCGTAATAAAGCAATTTACTACCCATTTGCAAGGAAATCGAAAAGTGTGATATGAATGAAGGTGAACCATTCTTTGGAAAATAGGCAGTAGTTTCAAGTTTGAATAGTTCAAATATTTTTTTTCTAATTCACAGCTAGTATTTTAATCATTCATAAATATTAATTCGACTGGTTTACGTCTCTCGAGTTACTAAGTTGTTTTTCACTCGCTCAGATTTTAATGTTGTGGCGCTTTTGAAACACTCAAATTAATGCAGATAGCATTAGAGATATCCTTATTATTCCAATACTGTCATGGAGTGTCTTGAGAATGAGTTTCAGTGATCTTACAAAAAAAGAGGAAATCTCACAGTACGTATTTAATCTACGACATATAATTTGAACAATTCATCTTCCTTCATCAAATAGTTACCCCTTTCGAGAGTCTGTGCCACTCTTGAAGACATCTTGGTTGAGAAGGGGATCATCGTGGTAGCGCCGAGGGACAGTAAGAGCGAAGGAGTAAGGGTTGTTATTGCAGTGGAGTAGCGGAGATCTGAGGGAAGAGAACGTAACACGCCTTCTAGCGTATCCTCCAGGACCCTGCAGTGTTTTCCGGAAGGGTGGTGTTAGGTGAGGAGATAGGGAGGAGTATTAGGAAAATGTGCTTCTCGATAGGGTGCAGCTAAGACTAAAATATTGGGAGTTTGCGGAATACGATGAATTGGGACGGCGAAAATAGAGAAAAGTTGAGGAAAACGAAGTCTGAAAAGAAGTTGATTACATATACAGATACGATAAATAACAGGAACAGTAGAATGTGATAGATCTCAAAATAGTTTAAAAGAAAACTATGCTATATATTATTTTGTGTAGTGGGAATTACAGACGAGTAGTAAATATAAAAGATACAGGATATGTACAATTTCACTTCAACTGTGTCACGTGGCTTTAGCGCGGCTTAACAAGTATCCCACTGTTGAAAATCTCATTGAGTTTATAAAGGTGCAGAGCCAGAGCAAAACGAGTACTTCGAGAAAGTAAGTCGTCCTCCTTGAAGGTTGTTTACATTTCATCTCTTACAAGCTGTACTCCATCAGTCGTATGACTGAAAGTTCGGAAGATTCAAGGTACATGGTCCTCTTTTTTTACCATGGTTTCAATGTAAATGGACAGCTCGAAACTTCACCCGAATCATCGCTGAGGAACTTGCATCGCACTACGAAAGATTCTTTAACTCCTCCGGTTTTTTCCAACGTTTCTTCAACATAAAGCTCAAGCGGAAAAGTGTTGCTTGAATTTCTCCAGTTGCAGAGACGAGGTATATAACATTCCTTTCTCTATGACGGAGCTGACCTCAACCCTTGCGTCTGCGAAAGATACAGCCCCTGGTCCTGATCAAATATATAACGCGATGCGAAAACATCATTCAGAGATAGACATAAAATTCCTTCTGAAGTTATTTAACTGTATTTGGAATGAGCAAACCGTCCCTGCTCAATGGCGTAAGGCCATAATTATTCCACTTCCGAAGGAGGGAAAAGATCGTTCGAACCCGTCGAACTTTCGACCGATTTCTCTGATAAGCTGCGTTTGCAAATTGTTAGAAATAATGATAAATCGTCGCATTGTTTGGTGTCTGAAATCGCGAAACCTTCTGACTAATATTCAATGTGGTATCATGAAAACAGCGGTCAACGCTAGACCACCTTGTTGCGTTGTCATCTACCATCTCACCAGCGTTTGTATTAAGGGTACACCTGGTGGCCATCTTTTTTGTCCTGGAAAAGCTTATGATACAACCTGGAGGTAAAGATCCGTACGCACATTGCACTCGTGGAAATTCCGAGGTTACCTTCCTCTGTTCCTGGAGAACTTCCTATCTGAGCGCCCTTTTCGCGTTCGCCTCGCTACATACTTATCATCGAATCATCCTTTGGAAAACGGTGTCCCAAAGGATTCAATTTTAAGCGTCACTTTCTTTGCCATAGCCATAATGCATTACGTCAGTGGTTCGAGAACCGGTACTTACGTATCTCTTCGTTGACGACTTCGCTATCTATTGTTCGTCTAGCAGCATCGAGAGGCAACTGCAATTGGTTTTAAACCGTTTATACGAGTGGAGCATGTCTACCGACTTTATTTTTTCTGTATCAAAGTCATTCTGTATGCATTTCTGTAGGATATACCACCTCCATAATGATCCAGATCTTTTTCTTGGGGGACATCATCTTCGTTTCGTTGACTCTGAAAAAATTCCTGGGTCTCACTTTCGACCACACACGAACTGGGCGCAATCACATCCGAAAACTGCAATCCCGTTGTAATTCTTCCCTGAACCTCCTTCGCTGCTTAAGCGCATCGTCATGGGGTGCAGACCGCACTTGCCTTCTTCGCTTGTATAGAAGTCACGTTCGGTCTGAATTAGATTATGGCAGTATTGTATATGCCTCCGCATCACCGTCGACACCCAGGACCCTTAACAGTAACCATCATGCAAGAGTCCGCATTGCAACTGATACTTTCCGCACTAGTCGAATAAAATGCTTATTAGTAGACGCTGACAAACCATCTCTTAACAAGGGACGTGATATTCTATTTGGATCTTACGGAGTGAAACTGATGGGGGTTTCAAATCACCCTACTTGGCAAAACCTACATTCTCCAAAATTTATTTCATCTTACGCTGAAAGACCTTCGTTACCCCGCCCAGCGGTTGTCCGTTTTAAACAACTGCTAGAGGAAAACGTCATCACACTACCTCCTCCAGTGAAATACTCACACTCTCTCACACCACCTTGGTCTTTCATGCAACCAACCAGCGACTTTCGGCTGTTTAAAATTTTAAAGCAAGACACTCCTGCTGTTGTGTACCAACAGCACTTCGGAGAACTAAAAAACCTCTATTTGAATCATATGTTCATATACACTGATGGCTCAGCAGTGAATAATTCCGTTGGTGCTGCTTTTCACTNCGTTCTTTTCGCCTCCATTCCTTTTGCAGCGTGTACACTGCTGAGAAATTTGCAATCCTTGAGGCGCTGAAGTTCATTCAGCTATCTTCAATACGGCGTGTTGTTCTCTGCTGAGACTCTATTAGTGCTCAGCGGTCACTGTCTTCACTGTACACTTCTGACACCCATACGCTGACAATTCAGAATCTATTAAGCCATCTAGTATTTCAAAATTTTGAAATAGTTTTTTGTTGGGTTCCTAAGTACGTGGGTTTTGTAGTTAATGAAGAAGCTGATGAGGCAGCGAAGCGGGGAACGCAGAGGGCAGTCCTTGACCTTTCATCTGTTCCTACGCCAGATTCGAAGGTTGGCATAAGATCGTCTCTACTTGAGACATGGCACGCCGAATGGCAAAATTGCGCCTTCAAGCTGAGGAAGGTAAAGGACTCCGTTAAGACCTGGGTGTCATCATCCCGTGCTAACAGACGTGAAGAAGTAAGCCTTACACGCCTTCGTATTGGCCACTGCTCTCTTACCCATGGTCATCTCTTACGCGGTGAACCTCCCCCCGTCTGTGAAACTTGTAACCAAACTCTTATCGTGGAACACTTTCTTCTGGAGTGTCTCAAATTTAGTACCAGCCGACGGCGACACAATCTACTGAACAATTTGAACGTTATGTTGGGACAAAATGAACTGATTTTAATGCGCGTTTTTAGATTCCTTCAGAAAATCTGTCTCTGGAATAGTATCTGATCTATCTTCGTATGTCATTACTCAAATCCATACACGAAACGTGGCTCCTCTCACAAGTTTTCGGGAGGGTTTGGATTTAAATCTCTTTTTCTCCTTTTCCTTAAATTTTCAATTTTTTCCTTCTCTAAATTTACTTTTTTAATTGTTTTCGGTTTTTATAATGTTTTAGGAATCTTTTGTCTCTCTCTCTCTTTTTTATGTTTCGATATATTGTAATTCAGGAGGGTTTTTAGTGGGTAAGGTCGAGTCATTCCGCGAGTCCCACCGCGGGGAGAGACATTTTGGTCCTCCTCAGTGCGTAAGAGCTTTTTCCCTACCTGTAGAAAAATTTTCTCTTTCTAAATTTACTTTCTTCTTTGTTTTCTGTTTATATAATTTTTTAGAAATCTTTTGTCTCTTTTTTCCCTCTTTTTTTAATGTTTTGATATGTTGTAATTCAGGAGGGTTTTTACTGGGTATAGTTGAGTCATTCGGCGAGTCCTACATGCGGGGAGAGTCATGTTGGCTCTCCTTAGTTCGTAACTGCATTTTCCCTACCCGCACAAATCTTTAGGGCTCTAATGATCTCGATGTCGGCGAGTCGTAAAGCCGAAAAAAATCGTATTTGGAGAAAAAATGTTTCTCGCTTTAAAAGAATGAACAAAATGTGAAAACGCTTTCAAATTAGTTTGGATTTTGTCTCCTTATTTTCTTAAAATTCTCTCTTAATTTCATATAATTAAAATCAGTATCGTGTAATTTTTATCTCCTTGCTACGACTATAATGTGATCATGTGTGTAGTCATATATTGCCGTATTTTGGAACGTTTATATATTTTTTCTAACTGCAGTAATTGAGAGTTCTCCACACGTAGCATCCGTAAGGTTATAATACTCCTAAGTGTGTCTTATTCATTTAACTTCTGAGAGGGCTCTAATTATATTTTATTAAATGTAGATGGATCATATTTGAAAATCTGTATACATTTTTAATTAGTAGAAAATATGAAAACCTGAGAAGTTCATTAATTGTGCTTTCATGCTACTATAACAAATTTTACAAAGTAATCTAGTAAATAAACAGTTATGGCACCATCAACCTGTTGTGACGCATTGTACTGAAGTTTTATTGCTTGAGTGTAAGTTAATCTGAAATACGAGTATATTGGGTTCTCCGCATCTGAATCACTGCATGTATTTCGCTACAGTAAAAAAATGTCCCCACCCAAAAAAAAAAATTACTAGAACAATATTAGAAATCTAATGGTTGATGATTTTCAGACGTAGTTGGGAAAGGTATTAAGGGACGTAAAATATTGTTGTATCTCATGTGAAATCCTGTTTCATATTTTTAGTTATCGTGAATTATGAGAAATGATACAAGAAATATATCTCCAGGTGCATTCGTTCAAGAATCTAATCCGTTTTTCATACTGTTTCTCGTTTTTGTTAGTAGTAGGTTACATACAGAAACAGATAATATATATTATATCATATATTTTTGTTTGACGTACCACATTTTGGAGCGTTCCGTGTAGTTTAGTAAATTTCTATCAAAAATGTGCCATGACGGGAAATACTTTGACGAAAGTGATGTAACAAAGTGTTCACTGTTCATTATTTGCCGAGTACAACTCAAAAAATGTTCCTTATGAGCTTTCCACAGTTCGATAACACCACGAAAAAAGGCTTTGTTGGAACAATTGTCAGAACTCCTTTGTGCGACGCAAACGAAAGCATCTACAGGCGGCGATTGAGAACAGCTCGTGGTATATCCATTAAAGACTTTGTTTCTTGCCTGTGTGACGTCGCTACCATGACAAAAGCAGTGTAGGCGGTAACTCTTTCTTTTAAGACAATTGAGGGCTAACAACCGACGAAAGGAACGTGTGGTGGCCGCTCGAGAAACTTTGTAAAATGAACAGTCACGTTTACACTTCGTAAAATATACTGAATGAATGTGAATTTTATTCAATAATTAAATTGTATCACAAAATGAATTTCTTCTTACACTCAAAGTCAACTTACGTTGCCTCGAAAAATTCAACTTAAGAAAAAATATCATGGACGGAAACTCTCTGTGTTTATTATATATTAGTCGCAGTAAATTACTGTATTGTCCTCAACGTGGTCGTACGCAGTTTGTAACAGCTGTCTTGACAATAAATTATTTATATATTTATTTATTGTCTGTCTAAGTAGTTTGATATTGGTATAGAATCTGTAATCAATGTAGCCAACGCTTTTACTTCGCCGTCGTCCATAATAGTAATGATAAGGGTCCTCTGTTGGCAAGACATTCGAAAGTTGAATCCATTGCCAACCTCGGACACCAATTCAATTCACTTGCTCTTGTGGCACTGTTCTGTCCTTTCTGGATCGAACGTGTGGAACGAATATTACATTGTCCTTGTTTGTTGCGTTATTAACTTGTATTTCTTTACAGCAAATAGTCGCTTTTGTGACTACTATTAACATTTATTTGGATATTACTTAAATTCTTGCAGACCACGCATTTCCTGAAATTTTTCTAGCAAGAGGTAGCGTGACGCTTTAACCTCAAATTATCAACTGGTGAGAATGACATTGTGAACCGCTGCCTACCCGCGAGTGAGTTTCTAGGATTTGTTTCGTAGAGGTTGGGAGTTTGTTTAAGGCAGCCATATTGAATAATTTTAGGCAAAGTATAGGTGGGTAACGCTGAACCCAAACTTTTAGATCAGTGGTTGACTACAGAATAAAAATTTTCATTTCCTCATAGACAAATAGTTATGCAATATGTACGGGGCTTGGGAATGAAATAAACTACTACGATTTCCCAGGAATTGTTTGTACAATATAAAATACATAAACATAGTTTGAACCTACCACTCAAGCGGGATCGAGGATGCGTAGACGCTACCACAAGACAACCGATGTCGGTTTTCTACGTTCGACTATTATCGCTACAGTGGGTGCTAATATGAGAACGAACCTATTTACGTAATGACCGCAGAAAAAAATATTTCATATTTCAGACAAAACGAACGTATTAATACGTCTCGTTTCATTCAGTTAAGAACCCCAAAGTGTCGCAGACCATGGTACGACTAGGTGAATGGGACTTTTCATTTTAGGAAAAATAATACCCCTATCTACTCATTTCATAAATATACTAAATAAATGAAAAAATGTGTACACTTCGGGACACAAGAGCGTATTTTTCCTTTAATTTTTTATTGTTTATGTTGTTTATTGTATATTCACTCTCTGCTATTCAAAAAAGGTTTAAAACATCACCCACTAAAATGTGATTCCTTTTACTTAACTAAGTTATTGTTAATAAGAAAATAAAATTAGTGTTAGTAGAGTCCAGCGTGTTTTGGGTTGATTCTGTCAGTCACAACGAGACTATATAATCGAGTCCGACAAAAAAATTGAGATATTATCGAAGATAGATTGGATATAAACTCACCCATAGCATGACAAACATCGGAACCCCCGTTCCGCGTCTACAGGAATGGAGTATTTGTACGGAAGATATTAACCTAATATTTCCAATTTACGTACAGCGAAACCTCGATTATTCGAAATCGTTTAATTCGAATCTCTATATAGTTCAATAATTTTATTTAGTCTCTTCACATTCCTAACGAAATTTCATTAATTACTCATTATTTACTGGTTCCGTAAGTTTTTATTTACAGAGGTTTTACTGAATTTTGATTAAATATACGAGAAAGCAAAATATAATGTTCATTTAATTTAATTTAATTGACGGAACTTTTGTACTGGGAACCTCTTCTTTGTCAAGTAAAAAAATAATCTCATACAAAATCCAATCATATAACATTAAATGTTCATACAAACCACATGTATCGACAGTAATATTTTTTCTAATGAATTATAAACTACTTTATGAAACATGAAAGAAAACTAATCCACACAAAAATCGTAGTGAAGCTAACAAATAGAGCCCTCCGATTGGTTTTTTGTTAGTAAGATATATTAGACACACATTAGCCTCAATTATCTCAATCAAAATAATGTTTTTAACCAATACTCACTAGACCATTCATGAAAATAATTGATAACAAATTTTTTTTCGTTTGTGAAAATAGATAAAATTGTGAAAATATTTTCGCATAAAGATTATGTGTTAAACACATTCTGATGTATTGAAACGAGTTTTTAAAAGACTCATTTCAAATTACTTTACGTGGTGCTCATATATGATAAAAAATTACGCAGGGAAATTCTAACCATTATTTAGTATGACATTGTTCTTTGGATTAATTGATTGGTTGGTTTTCGTTTCCCCTGGTTTAATCAAAAGAATTGTCAGAATGAATCGTTTTATTATGATTTATTTCGTCATACCAAATATTAAGTTTGTCAAAAATCTTATTATATTATCAGACAATGTGGTGCTACAAATGTATTGTTGTCAGCCGAATTTCTTCAAGGAAAGTGTTCACAAACGTCAAATTTCTATTTTATTGGAAAGTGAATCGTTTTAGGTGGTTAGGATGCAAGTAGATTCTTGATATAATACGTATAATTCTTGATGCATACTATACTGTATTTCGAAGAGGATGAATGTTAATACAATATTTATTCCTTGGATGAGTTTGTTCCTCCTAATTTTGAATACAAAATGCAGTTCTCTGGAAGATAAAATTAGTTTCCTAGTACCTATTAATGACTCTTCCCTTTTTGAGAATCGAACAAGTTTTNATATATATATATATATATATATATATATATATATATATATATATATATATATATATATATATATATATATACCCTTGACTGTAACAAGGTTTTCGTAAATTTTGTTGAGTTCCCTTATTGTATCTATTTTCTTATTTTTCTTGCTTCTCCATTCAAAATCCCTACTGTGCCACTTCCCTCTTTCAATTCATTCCGTATCATACCATGTATACCCATGTATCCTTGGAGTCTTTCAAAACTTGACTGTTCCTTCATGAACTCTATTTCATTCCCTCAAATTCGTTATTCATTTTCTCTTTAAATATCCCTCTCTTTAAATAAGCTTCCAGCTCCCTTTAACTTACAAAATTCAACGTCATAATGATTATTATTTTCGCCTTCCGTGAAGTAGTGTGCATAATTTGGATACCTGAATGAAAACCGTTAATAAGAAAAATTATCTTGAGGTCCTACCTACTCTCCATGAACAATCAAAAAGAAATGTAAAAAAAACAAAAACAAATCATGGATTCTTCATCTGGACAATGTCTAAGCCCATACTACATTAGATTTCAACGCGATTTTGGCGAAACACGAGATCCCTGTTCTGGAACATCTACCTTGCACCACGTGACTTTTTTCTCTTTTGTTACCTCAAATGAAATTAGTACTCAAAGGTACGAGATTTGAGTCAGTTGAAGACATGGAAAGCAAAACAAAAAAGCGACAGGGATCATGAACATACTATCAGAAAATGACTTTAAACACTTTTCGGAATTAGCATGGAAGCGTATAAGAGTCGGGGAGGGGAGTTTATTGAAGGAATAACGTTTAAGTTGTGAAGAAATAAGATTAAACAATGTTGTAGCATTAATCACTCCAGTTTTTCTAGACTAAACCCGTATCATAAGGATTCTCCTTCCCCTTCTGACATACATATTCCCCCGTATCTCTCTTTTGGATTCCTTGCCACTTCTAAGCAGTGATATCACTCTTTTTATCATTTATTGTATTTTTTCACCGCATGCACATCGGGTGACATTCTATAAAATGTCTTCGTAAGTCTCTCTTAGCATGTCTGTCCGTTCTTCGGTAAATTTTCTCTCATATAATCTTCAGTGTTTCTTTCTTCCATCATCTTGCATTTAAGTGTGTTCTTAATCCAGTAGAACCCCTCTTAACCGGTTTCAGATCAACCGGTACTCGAATTTACCGACCTATCCTGTAGCGTTTTTTCATCTTCTCTTTCTTCCATCGTTTAGCTGGCAAGTGAGTGACTCAAACATTTATTGTTTTACTGGCCTGTTCTGTAAAGTAAAAAGTGGTGACGAGACGTTAGGTGTGTTTGTTAAATATTTTCGTGTTCGTATATGTATGTATGCACATACAGTGCAATAAAATGATGTGCAATGACACCTTATTTACTCGTTTATCCATAATTACTAGATTTAATTGTTGGATCCTCTTCAACGGTTATAGATTTCTCACCTGAACCTCGGATTAACCGGCCAAATGTGTAAACAACCAGATTCGGATCCGACCAGTCCGATAAGAGACGTTCTCCAGTATTTCGTATCCCTTCCAAATAGTTTTTTTTCTCTTCATATCTCAGCCTGCTAGTGATACTATCTTTAAGGTAGTACTAGCGTAGGTAAAATTAAATCACTAAAATATCAGATATCGACATAATAAACATAGTAATATATACTTATTCTGATTCCAATTTTTAAAAAAAACTTATTTTAAAAAAAACACCAACTTTTGAATCAAGAAAGTGTTGGAAGATTAATTTGATTTGTAGTAAAGTAAAGCTTCCGTAGTATTTTTACATCACTTTTACTAAAGTTCACCAGACATTTGAAAGCTTTTTAACTTCTTCTGAGGTGAGATTTATAAATCACAAAACCGTTGCGATCATGTTTGTACATTCTCTTGTGCATTTCAAACGAGTCAAGCGATCTTCTGAACGTTGTGTATAATACATTGCCCCACAAAATTGGCGGCGCTGTAAATTCATCGTTCCATAACTTCTATGTTTTTAAATGCATTAGAGTGAAATTTGCGCTGAGGAAGCTCCTATATTTTATCAAAACTCTCCCTTATTGGCAGCTGTCTCTGTCACCCCCATTGCGCTGGGACGCCCTTAAAGTTAAGAAAAATGCAATTTTCGAGAAAATCGAGCTAATATATCGCACTTCATAATGTTGTGGAGAGGTAGACTCACGTATACAGACAAAATAATATTCACTCCAGTCGCTGAGATTAAAAAATCACCCATATCTGATGACCCAATCCCACCCTTTTCCTTCCCACTCCCTCCGAAAACGGTGTATTTCAGATGTTCCAAAGCTACTCAGGGTTGTGTTTGTCCAAGGAACATGATTTACGTGTTATTTCATCAATGGAAGAAACCCTCTAGGAACCACCCCCTTCAACATTCACCCCTTTTGGAAAATTGGGGTTTTCTCACGTTTAAATCGATTGATTCATGATTAAAAGAATCGCATTTAGTGTCCTTAGGCATAAGCAGTACATTTGTATCAAAGGTTTAAGTTCCATTATCTAACCCCAAAATTTCACTCTGATGCATTTAAAAACATAGAAGTTATGGAGCGATGAATTTACTGTGCTGTCAATTTTGTGGGACAGTGTATATTATTTACTAATTAAATCATGTGATCTCTTCGTTATTACTCGTATTGTGGAGTTTAAAAAAATTAGATTAAAAATAAAGAAAACGATTATACTTGGAGAGCTGCTCCCACCTTCAGTGGGGTTCTCCTGTATTTCGTATCTCTTCAAAGTAGTTTTTGAACACTTCATATCTCTCCGTGCTAGTGATATTATCTTTAAGAGAGCGACGTGTCCCACGACCTCGCTGGTCAGCTCCTACACCATTCTTCGCCTCCTGCCCGTCCCGCCCTGCCCGCCCACCCGCGCGCCACTGAGTCAGAGGCAATTAGGCTGGTAATGGGCGCTTCCCTTTTACTGGTTAGCCGTCGCGGCGGCGGCGGTCGCGCTGCCGATAGAGTGGATGGCGTCGACGTGCGGGCAGCTGTTCAGATGCCGATACGCTGCCATCGCTGATGAACTTGTTTCGTTAAGGTGATGGCGTGATTACATGAGACACTCGCTATTTTCGGATATAGCCAACTGGGACGCATCTTGAATACCGGATTAGGAATAAGGACTGTATATGGTGAAGAACGTAATTTTTTTACTATTGAGGCGATCAATTTGAACTAATAATTTGTACTGGAACATTTTCATTAGATCTCGGATGTTATTAAGAGTGGGTTGTCTAAATGCAACGCACAATGAATCGCTGTAATTCTTTCTTCGGAAATCTTGTTCATCAGAATTCACTAGAAGAAGCTGAGAACATTATAAGTACGTGCATAAATAATGTCGGAACTATTTTATAAATAACTTCTTTTAAATAAATATACGAGTACTTGAGCGAGATGTTTGTGCACCATTTTGTGATGCAGTCATTCATTCTTAAATTAATAATGAAATATGTATTTCCATTATTTATTCATGGGTTTGAGAGTCTCTCAAAGTACTTCATTGAGCGTTGAATTTCTAAAATTGTAAGAAAGCAATGCTGACAACAGTTCGTATTCACTTTGAACGTGTGTTTTCATTTTTCTTCTTTTAGACACGATAAGTAAACGGTAAACATCGATATTTACCCGATGAAAAAAAAAAAAAATGTAAATGCTTTCGGAAAACGTCAACCACAAAACAACGTGATATTTCTTGGAACAGCGTTCGGACGTAACTACAGCAAATGCTAATACACGGAGCAGTAAATAACGTAGAAGCCGAAAACGTCGGGAATCACAGTGAAGTGTTTATTTGTTGAGAGAAGACTATGAAATCCAAAAGTGTCTCCGAAGCCACAAGGTTTCAAAGCAACACCGCCTTAAGGGGTGACCAAATGATGTATCCCGGACTGACGAGGGGAGGATGAGTTATCTGGAACATGGTTAATATTTTAAGAGTGGAATAACAGTAGTGGCTCCTGAGCTACAAAATCGGAGGTTGCAAGTTGTTTATAAGTGTGTTATGAGGTGTCAGAAGGATTTACAAGAATGGAGGTTATGGAGGTTAAAACTCCCTTCTCGTATGACTCCTTTTACTGCTTCCTACATTTACTAAATTTTAATTTTTTACATATAGACGATCACAAATAAAAGGAAAACTATTAGAGTGATTCAAGGAAGGATATCTCGGGTTTTCTCCATTAAACAATATAGATTACGATGTATAAATTATGGGGTTAATGGTTTAGAACCTTACCTCGGATAAGGTATTGAAAATGTTAAATTTGGGGGTATTTTGCCATCCGAACACCAATGTCCTCAAAGAAAAATACAAGAGCCCCCTAGTCACTCGGTTATTAGAAAATTAAATTTTACAATGATAATAATAGTAAATTTAGTATAAAAAAAGCAGTGGTTGGATGGATGAGTATTCCTGAACTCATGACATACGACAACAAATTTCATCCAACGATGTAAAAATGACTATGTTTATTGACTGCTACTTTTACTTTCTCATTTCACTGAGTACTGTGTATATAAATATTTTTATATACATGACCATATTGTGGGTAAAAAACTACTTCATATGTTAAACAAAGATTTTTCAATTTATACCTACTATGTGCTAGCAAACATGCTGTATTGAAAGACAAATTTAAGTATTTGCGAGCAACATTAGCAACAACGTTTTGATCTTAAAGAATGCTGGAGAAGTATTTTTCAATAATCGGAGGAAACCCTTCGTAAATTTAAAAATGAAATGTCAATCTCATTCTATGTATTATACAAGACGTAGAAATGATTTTTTTCCAAAATGCAATATGAAAGAGGAGGAGAATTTGTAGTTACAATTAGTACAGTCTCAAGTCAACTTGAATTCCAATATCCATCGTAAAAGCATCGTCGACGAGAGAAAATTGCCACAAAACACGAAAACGAATTGAATATAGCCTCGTTGATCATCCTGTCTGATCAACACAAATACAGTTCAAACCGCTTCAGCGAAATGTTACTCTCAAACCTCGAAACTAGTTTCCAACATAAACATTCAAATAGTAGTGTATGTACTACGGCGATATGGAAATGGATCATTTGGAGGAACATTAACTCAATCCTCGTAAATGTATGAATACGGAGCTTTTGCACTGGTTTCACTGGAAAAAAGTATTAACACAATCATTTAGTATTATACTTCAAATCAATGAATTGTAAATAAGCAGGGCACATACATGTAGTGCCTCAGGGAAAGTTAAAACAAAGACATCACATATCTACTATGTCGGAGATACATCTTCATGTATTGTCTTAAAATTTAATTTTTGTAGACGAAATTCCGAAGTAATACTTATTTTATTTTTTGCTTATTTTCGTCGTTATGATTGGAACGAAATTTCAAGCACGATGAACACGACATCGGAGATACCTAAAATGGAGTACAAGAGGACTTGATAATGTTGTATGGGAGTTGAGTTGTATAATCCTTGCTTACCTCATTTCTCATGAGAGACAGATGATGTTCATATTGGTCTGTTCCTGTAACGATTATGTAACGTAGTATCATAGACTCTCCACACTTAATTTTGAAGGAAAAATCACATAATTTTGAAAAATTTACTCCGCGCATGAAGGGAAAAGCGAAGGGATGAAAGGAAAAGTACAATCCCGGTGTATCTGCTACTTCGTTTCGTGGGCATCGAATCATATACTTCTTAACATCAATATGTGGGAACCAAACTACGGACCAGAATCAGTGGACCTCTGTATAACCCTTATAAGTATGGATGCACAAACAGAATTAACCTCAGCTATTCTAAATAGAAGAGGAAATTTGAGTTGAAGCAGACATAATTACTGGAATTAACATGTTCAAATCCAACTTCTCCAATTTCCCGGTGCGGCGACCACTCATGAATGCAAATCTAACACTTCCATTTTTCTTCCACAAAAACTGTCGGAGATGAACAGAATCCTGCAACTCATCTCCTGGTCCAGCGCACCCTGGCACGCCAGCATCCTCATCTCCTGGTCCACACGTCTTGGTCATCAGCATCCAACACTCCTAGCACCTTCTCCTAGACCCAGCGCNGCCCAGCATATCCTGCTAGCATCAGCATCTTCGGATAATCCCACGAAGATAACATACAACTCCCACTTTGGACCACGTCCACGTCAACCAACTAACCAAGGGCGGCGTCTCGGACAGTTTTTTTCCCAAAGATGTCCTAATTGGGCGATGTCTCGCGGATATCCAAACGCTATATCCAAAAGGCAGGGTTATTTTTTCTCCGAGACGTTCTTCAAAAAAAGAGGACGATTTCCTCGGGCAACGTTTCTATTTTTATTTTTTTCCTTACTAATTTGTTAAAAATTAAAAGGTTTTAATTTTTCAAAACGTGGAAGACTGGTGTGGGAACCACATATCATACGATGCACGCCATACATACGCTCTTCATAATGCCCACGCCCCATCAACCTGCTCGCACGCAAGTAGTTGATGATACCACTCCATGCTGTTCCAATGAACAACAAATGCACACATTCACAATATATGTTTACGTCCACCATACGTGTTTATAAACTGAACACGGCCTTCTGCATCAAGGACATGGCCGATGAAATCCAAGGCCCGCAAATCCTACACAAGGAACCGTAAACAAACATAAGTGCTCTATGCAAACATAAATGTTTTAGTAAATGAATTCTATGCAAAGAACTACGCACAGATACACGTAGCAGTACATAAATAATCACTTCATAACGACCTCTGCAAGACCCGTCCCTTGAAGGGACGTATCAAGTCTAATATGGCTTAGATTGTCAGATGTCTTTATCCTGAACCCGAGACCCTGACAACCTAATAAATACAATTGCTATATGCCTGGTGGAGTACACATCGCAGCACTCGCTCCCTGAAACGATTACAATCACGCTAGCCTTCGTAGAGTTCACATCTAGGCACTCGCTCACCGAGACGCTATAAGTGGAACTTAGCCGAGAATACGTTCCAAGCTGAACCTCGCATATATCCTGGCAGCTGAGATTTTAATACGCACTCCACTACGCTGAACTTCAACATCACTGAAATCCGGAGATTTCATACTAACGAAATACGCCTCCAAGTCTCACCAGCACTGAACCAGCAGTCTTCAAGTCTCGACGTCGAGCCCAGCAGATCGACACCGCGGACGCTACACTCCTGGAAGGCAGAACAACCCGTTGCTGCCCACATCATTCTCGAAGTGTATATGTGAGAGATCTCGCCCAAGCGGCACATTAATTACACCGTACGTCATACGGTGGCAATTCTACCAACGTTAATAAATCGTTACGCTTAGAAAATCTAAGTTACAAGCATTATTATTTATCTTGTGGAAGAGAAAGCTTGGGTCGCTAATGCAACCAGACTTTCCCCCTACGCAACAAATATATTACTTCTGCTTATTAGGCGTGAATTGAATGAACACGGTTGCTTGAAGTTGCTGTGCTTATGTGTGTCACCCCTGAGGGTGTGCAGGAGTTTCAAAGGATGCGCCGCTGCTTCAGAAGACTCCCACGGCGATCACTGGCGCCCCGACGACAGTTTCCCCCACGCCTCTTCCACTCCCACCTCGGGGGCAACTCCCAGTCCTCACTTCTTTGCTCTTTCTTGGGAGCATGACGCACGCAATGGGTTCTCAGTTTCCTTGGCGACACACAATGATGCGCTCAACAATTATTCGGCACCCATTGTCTTCGTCCCAATCAGATTATTACGTAACTCCTACCGTAGCACTTGATAAAAAAATGTATATTTGTTTCCAAAATTCGTCTTTCATTAAAAGAGTCCATTTTTTAATTACATATTTTTTATTTTATTTCCGTTATATTTTTTGGAGTGAATTTTATTTTATTTCCGTTGTATTTTTTGTCAAGTAAAACTAATTATAACTTAAACTATTAATAGGTCTGCTCATAGTATGTACAAAAGATGCAAGAAGAAGTCAATCCTTGTGTTGCAAATGGAGAGAAAAATCCAACTATATTGTCAAAACTTTGCGATGTGGAGTTTTATGTTTGTCAGTTGTTGAATTCATTTAATGTATATGCATTCAATAATTCAATTATTATTGAAGTCCACCTCAATAAATTCTTAAACTATTTGAGAAATGGTTAATACAAGGCACCTTTAATACCATTAACGCACTAAAAATTAACTTTTAACTGGGCCATTTTGCACTCCCATTTAAGACGAGGAACTACTACTACAGTAAAAATAAATCTATTTTATTATAAACTACCTAGTCGGGAGTACTATATAAGGGAGTGCAAAATAATGCACTTGTCTGCAAAGTTGCGGAGCAAATCATTGACACTTCATGTTATTAGATGACATATCAATTTAAGGAAATGAATGATCCCCATATTGTTTTCATGCTATACATTTGTAAATAATAACATAAATATTAGTATAATACGTAACATGAGAATACATTTGACCGTGTTGATTGTATTTTACATTGAAACTAGAGTATGTCCCAGGAAGCCATATATATATATATATATATATATATATATATATAATATCATTTTGGAGGAATAAAAAACCCTCAAAGCGTGGCGTTGTGGCCTCTATCAACATCACGTTGCTACATCCGATGAGCAGAGGTAACCTGACGCTTGGGTGGTAGCGCGGAGCGGCGCTTACCACGGCGGAGCGCTTCCTCAGATACGAAGATCAGGTTCGCCTCCGATTGCGGTATTCCTACTTGACATTTGGAGCATTCACCTTTCTTCTTTTATCAGAGAGAACTTACTACAGTTTTCGCAGCGGAAGAAAGGTAATTAGGGAGAAGCCTAAAGACCACGTGAATGTCGAGGAGCCAATATCAATATTGCGAGATTGCCAACTCTTCCTCTCGCTGTAGACACATAGGCGTTTACTCGAATCAGCAGAATCTTAGTGCGTTTACATTCGGACGCTGCCGCCCGCATCAGCCGATTCGTGTAACTGGCAGCAAGTGATATGCCAACTGTAACGGTCTGAAAGATTGATCGCTAACCTTTGGCCACAATGTGGCATGTTAAAGTTAGTTTCTCCAAAGGATAGCATCCTTTATGCGGATACCGTCTGATATGGGTGGAGCTATGCTAGACCAGCACCCGCAGCAGACATATGAGAACTACGCGTTTTCTCTCCATTGGATACATCTCGTTACCACTCTTTCGCCGCAAGGACTGTAGCCGAGTTCCAGCGACTTCACTCATGTCATATTTTGACTTCTGTACCTTGTTATTGATGCTCCATATGTATTTATCGTATTTAATCTAAAAAAAAATGAGAATAAAATCGCTCATGGTACATATAACAACGGACATGAACATAGAAACAGACTGGGCAATAAACTCAATGCTAGCTCATTGAACACTAGGAAAAGGAAGAAATACAGTTTGGCAAACTTACATAATGATTATTCAATGCTATATTCATAACCTTTCCTGAAGTGATTTTGTTTATATTTTGGTACAAAAAAATCAAACATATCATTCAATTTCCTCGATCAGGATGTATTGTGCGTTTGTTTTCGAATTCTCAAGGTTTTACATGAATGTGTTTCAAAAATTGAAATTTTTCTATGATATAGTATGATGTAAAATGCGTACTTTAATTTAATAGTTAATGTGACTAAACGTTAAACTCAAAATTGACGAAAATTAAATAGACATAAAATCTGGTATGTATGTCAACAGAGAAAGAAAATATTGAATATGTATCTTGAGTGTCGATAAGTGAGTGAGAAAATCAATATTGAACTTCACGTTTTGATTAACATAAAAGATATGTTTATTTTCTTTTGTTATATTTACTTTCAAAGTCTTAAGATATACTATTTTGACTTATCTTTACGACCTAGAAAGACAAATTAATGTTATTTCATAGGTAGCAAAGAATTTCATGTATTTGAAACGTCTAATTCATAATATTCAATATTAGATACTAATTCGATTCCTATAATAATAAAGAAACATTGAAAATAAATTTATTATAATATTATATCTCCTAATAATTAGTCCAATCCTTACCTAATCTTAATATGAAAAGAAAGAAAAAAATACAAGCGACAAATATAATCTAACATTACAGGATGTTTAATGATTATGTCCGCAACGCTTAGTGCAGATTACCATAGATTTCCGTACATTGTGATTGCAAGAGTTTATGTCCTTGTCACAAATATTTGGAATGTTGATGTCAGAACTGATGAGTAAAAAATTTAAAATACCACACAAAATCACAGTTATGCTCTCTAAATTATCCAAGTTCTCAGAACCTACTCGATATATCTTATCCAATATATCAGTTTTAACACTTGATTTTCACTCTACATCATCTTCGTTTTTTCAAACTGTATTCCATGAAGTTAAGTGCTGTTTAAAGTTATCCTTCTTCACTAATATGGATTGCTTGCAATCAAATTAATATTGTGCGTCGAGGAATTTCCCATCAATTTCTCCAGTGTTGCCGATTATTCATAACCTTGAGTGGACGAAAGGGTCATTTGAAACCTATTTTGTTACATCCATATAAGCCTGCATCGTAATCGTTTGCGTTACAAAGCAATATTCTTTAATGTGCACTGTTATGACGCAGCAATGCCGGGGAAATGTTCTTCGGAGACTTCCTTCCAAGTAAGAAATACCTATGATGCAACGTATTCTACCTTAAGAAATATAATTGCTGGGGATTGATATTCTTGCATTTAGGTCAACAAATAAATGACAAAATTATGTCGTTTCGCCAACGTTTTGAGTATTTATTTTAGTCATCATCAGGGCCCAATGAATAAGAAGAAAAAATTTGTATTAGTTTACCCAGCCACATATTTTACACGCAATGGAGATGTAAACATGTGGCTGAGTAAATAATAACATTTCAGATATGAAATATAATTGTTTCATTCTGATAGCTACAATTGTTCATTCGTATATAATTTATTATATTATTTGCGGAGGTATTGTATATTCTCAAATTGTCTCATGCAAATTCGAACTAAAAATTCTGTGGGTTCTCAAACAAATTCCATACATACTAGATAAAATAAACATGAATGTGTATTCGTTCGTCAGTTAAGTAATCATCTAGTTTTTCTAAATAAATAATACTTCATTTGTCAGTTTATTTCGAATGATGGTTTTAGATATTTTCTGTAGTATTCCACTTTTAAACAATAACTGCCTGTCTAAATCAGGTTTCGTAAAAAACTTTTTCTGGTAATTTAAATGCATGCCAGACACTACGCTGAAGAAAAAAATCTCTAGATGAAGGAACGCCTTTCCAGTTATCGATTGACTGAGCAATTATCTGTATCAATTAGGAAAAAGTCGTAAGTTTAAATACCTCGTTAACGAACAAATAGGACTAATTAAAGTGGTAAGTGAACTGTGTCAGTCACCACCAGGCATTGAGTGGCAGTAAAACGTTGGGGTCACCCAAGTGATTATCGAAGAAAGATATTCCAGTTAAATGCAGAATTTCAGATTGGTCTTTTTGAGTATTAATAATATGAAAGTATTGTTTAGCTACATGCAATAGAGTTTCGGGTAGAAATATCTCGCGCAGGGTAAGCCTAATAGCCGAAATAGGCTTGCAATTATGTGTGTCTAAATAAATTCATTAGTGTTATGTATATTTATAACCTTTGTATTTCATTTGAATTGCGGTTATTGGAGTCATATAATACTTCGTGAAACAATTAGCAGTAGTATTTTCTCGTAAGACATAGTATTGAGACATATTGTAAAATTTTATTTTTCTGAAATAGCTAAGATCGTGCGAAAAGAGGCCGCCATAAAAATTATTTCACTCTAAAAGTCTATCAACCTATTTGAAAATTTGAATTATGTGAAAATCTTCTCTCAAATATTAATACAATAAGATGTATCATGACATATATTGTAACTTGCATACAATTCATTACCACACTACAATCTTTTGTGATCACGTACTATAACTCGTTTATTTGGGAATGGTGAGGTAAATGACTTTTCCCCACATCGAATAATGATAATATGTTGTTTCTCTTCGAAATCTATTTCAGAGCTACACAAAAGTACTAGAGCAACAATATTGTATATACATTCACATGTACATTTTCCAATCTTCCCTGCAGTCTTCACTGTCTAGCAGTGGCGGATCTAGACCGTAATCAACGGGTGTCCAACTAGGGAGCATTTCTGTTGAAAAATTATGCTCTTACGACACAAATTTTATAAATATTACCTTTAAATAAAATGCATCACCTCAATAATTAACAATATGGTATTATTAATAACAATAATTTATTAAAGTTATTAACATGATTTTATTAATATGATATTATTAATTGTTTCGGCACGCATAATTGCAAGCCTATTTTGGCGATTAGACTTACCCCGCGCGAGAGGGTGTGCTCGCAAAAATCACCCTTGCACGAGACGGACCTAGCGTGTGCATCCTTGTTCTTCCATTTGTGCGCGTGTCACGGCTCATCGAGACATCGAACTACGGACCGATATACCGCCAGCTGGACTCCAGAACTTGAGTTTTACAATTTAAGTTCTTGACGTAACAAGTTTAGTAACAATCCATGTGTTGAATGTGTGTGGGTGTTCATGTCTTGAAACAGGAACGGCTCCGTAATAACAGGTTACATGTGTTCAATTTGTTCTCAGTTATTTCAATGGTTCTCTGAATTGTCTCGTCACTGTAACCTAGAGCAGAACATTTTCCTTCCTTGTTGAGAGACAAATCCCAATTTATTGTATCGAGATTCTGAAGGAAAATAGAATTTTCAACATTACGGAATGGCATGAACTTGAACGCTTGATTAAAATTCATCCGTAATATAGGACTTTTCATTCTAATAATAAGTCCTTTTGACTCTTGAATTTTTCTCTCACTTTATCAAGCAGTAATTCTATGTAATAATGAAATTCTCAAGTAGTATGTGAATGAATGGATAATGGTGAGCCAATTGTGTAATTTTTTAGAAATTATTTACTGATTTGGTAATACATGGCTTTGCACTTAATCATTCTGCTTAATCCAATTTTTGATTCCTCAATTGTTTGTCGTTTATTTTTATTTTTTAAAAAAAAGGGCGAATTCAATGTTTGTTTTATTTATCACATACAATGTTTTGACGAGATTCAACTCATTAA
Organism: Laupala kohalensis; assembly: GCA_002313205.1. Lineage (NCBI taxonomy): Eukaryota > Metazoa > Arthropoda > Insecta > Orthoptera > Trigonidiidae > Laupala > Laupala kohalensis. Next base: position 194,638 of record NNCF01126401.1, on the reverse strand, counting down.
ATTTATAAGCTTAAATTTGCTTGTTTTTTTCTGTTCTTTACATCCCTCAAATTGCTTCCTTTTGAAGCTGGTCCTCCGTCTTCATGTATTGTGTTCCGGGGCATTTGCCAGAGGACTTCCCTATCATTTCTACGTCACTCCGAAACATTAATAACAATGATTATTATATTATTAATAACCATAAATATTATATTATTAATGGCAATAACCATTATCTTATTAATTACAATAATTATTAATCTCGTAACACTTTTGCAAAGTATGTCATTTATCAACTTCAATTTTATCTGTTAAAAGTTCAGGTCTAATTGGGGGGGGGGGCTATATACATCCGCCACTGCTGCCTTTTATCAGCAAATAAAAATCTTTATCTCTAAGATGTCCTTTATCTAGGAGGTATTGAACATTTTAGAACACGTACAGCTACAAAAAGCACATACTTAGTTGATGTTACTCATTCCCAAAGAGGTCTATATCGACCCCCAGGGGTCGACTACGACCTGCAAGGGGTTCATGTCTGCGAAAAACGAAATTGGGGGTCCATGATACTTAAATGGGGGTCCATGATAGTGGATCTCATTTAAGCATGTCATGACCTCAATTTTGGCTTTCCATGAATGGAATAATCCACATACAGTGTATGTATGCCATACCTGTTACTTATCTCGTATTAGGGAATATCGCGATAGATTAATTGCTTTTCCATCTTCATACCTGGTGGAAAGGGGTTTCAGCACGGTTGCCAATCTCCTAACAAAAAAAAAGAAAAAAAAAGAAAGACTGGAAATCACTGACCGAGGAGATTTGAGATTAAACCTAACTAAATTGATGCCAAATATTAAAAATCTGTTATTAAAACCTCAGGTTCATCCCTTCCACTAAAAGCATTTAATCTTTGCTTAATTATTTTATGTAATAGATACTAAATTTTAATTTGGCTTGTTTTGATTTGAATTTAATTAATAAATGTATAAAATGTAACATGTTTTTCTCACTACAGTTAGAAATTTAAATCTTTCAAAGTGAGTAGCAATATCCAAGCAGTCAAAAACACATTTGAAGTTGATGAATTTGCAAAAATTCAATATTAGAGAAGCAGGACGACTACCCAAAACCGAAAAACCTGGCATGTGGTTCAAGAAACAAAAAAGTTTGAGGACCTCTGGTTTAAATGTTGAAAAATAAACTAAACATACTACCTTTCTTAATACGAAATTTAATCAACCGTGTGACCAGAATCACACAGATGGACGGAATTCTCCATCTACGATTTTGGTATTAGGAACCTCCAAAACAGATATTTCCGTCAAAATGTCGCGAAATTTTCACGACAGTAATATATATTTACTACGAAGTATGAAAAAATCTAAAAGCTATAAGGGGTTTATATATATACTACGAAGTATATAAAAACTAAATGATAAGGGGTCATCCATAAAATACATTCGCTATGAAGGGGTTTACGTTAATGCGTTACGTTAATGTACGATAAATCATAGGGGGAGAGGGTTCACGGAGATTTGTACGTTCATGTCATATTATTATATAGAAATTCAAGATAACGAAAATTACAATAATCAAATATAATTTTCATTATTCATCTCCTTGGTACATTGGGAGAACTTAATTTTATATATCTTTACCATTATATTTACACATTTTACGGGTATATCAAAGCAATATTAAATAGTTCCGTTCAAAAAACAGATTGCTCAGTTTAAACAAGGGGGATACTTAATATATTTGAGACGTTTACTATGGTGGTGGGGGTCCTATATTTCTGACAACTTGTTACACACGGTGGGGGGGGGGCGAGGTCAAAAATTGCCCATTTTGACGAACGTATGTTTTGGATGACCCCTAATGATCTGTGATGTGTTGAAAGTTCATGAAACGTATAGTGAATGTATTGGATTGGAATATTCCTTTCCCCCCCCCCAGGGGACTTACATCTAGTAAGTACGTGTTTGGCGAACACGGGGCCGCGAGCTGAGTCTGGCATTGCTCCCACTTACTTGTGCCATGCTCCTTNTGAGATATGTTGGGATTTGTGTTTTGAGTTGTAATTCAGGAGGGTTTTTAGTGGGTATGGCTGAGTCATTCGGCGAGTCCCACACGCGGGGAGAGTCATGTTGGCTCTCCCTAGTGCGTAACTGCATTTTCCCTACCTGTACAAGTTTTAAGGGCTCTAATGACCTCGATGTTGACGAGCCCTAAAGCCCCACAAAAAAAAATCCTTTCATTAATAACCTTGTTTTTCTTTCTTGTTAATTTCAGAGTCTGTACAACCTGATGGGGGAAGCCCATTCTCGATTGGGTCATGATGCAGAAGCCGAACGTTGGTTTCAGGCCGCTTTGTCGTCCAAGCCAGATCACGTGCCCGCACACCTGACCTACGGTCGTTTGCTTGCCAGAAACGTGAGTAGTATATTTGTTAATAATATTTTATCTTACGTTCTTGTTTGATCATAAAGACTCTTGATGATCGGTGATTTCTTTCTCTCTTTCTGCATTAAAATAGAATTATGTTCAGTGGTATTGGTTAATATAAGCGCTACGCTATTGACAGCCCGCGAGTTGGAATTCATTTTACATCAATTCCTGTTATAAATCTACGCTGTCAGAAATTATATTTGTCGTAGCATGTTCGGTGAGAGAATAGAGAAAATTGTGCTCGGAATAATGCTGTAATACTTCACAAATGAAAATATTTTATTGTAATACTAAATATTAAAAATTACATTTTAAAAATTAAGAAATATATTATATTTAATTTTCCAGCAACAAATAATATACATTTGTCAAAATGTCGCGTTACAAATAAATAAATATGACTCATCAGTTTTATTCGACGGGAAATTTTTTGTCGAACTCCATCCCGTGACGACCCGATCGATCGAAAGTGTATAGATAATGGACCGTGGGGTAAGATAGTAAGTTGGATAGAGCAGGGTTTATTTGGATCATGACGTGAAAAGTTAGTTTATAGTACGTTTAAAAAGATTAAAGAATAAATTTTATTTAATATTTCATTATTAGCTAATAGAAGAAAATTTTTTTTCTCGAACACTAACAAATCAGCACGAATTAAAATTTTCGGTACAAATAAACCAAAATTATACTTACTTTTACCCATACTTTTTCTCAAAGAAACAACTTGTGAAACTGTAGCAAAGGATGTACATAAGTATTATTTGCGATGACTACGGGGGACTTTACAAGAGTAAAGCGTTCGTTAGTGAATAGGGTGCGTATATTAAACGTCACAGCAGCGCCTCGGGGCCAAATCGGCTTTGATCGGAGGCGCGGAATCCCTGACGACGCGACGCAAGGCTTAACAGAGGAAGGGAAGTAGATAAGGAGTGAAAACGCCTTTAGGGGAAAGGTTGTTGAATATGCAAACCTAATACAAGCCACAAAAAAAACTAGGAAAGAGTATTACAAAAGCAAAATCAAGATTCAAATTCATCCACCATTTATTTGTGAAGTCAATTTAGCACCTAGAAAATGTTTGGTATGTGAACTAAAATTCTGCGTAGTACAAATTTGTAAGAGGCTCGAAACCTGATAATGTCGTGTTTTTTTGTAGAATTTTTACTTATTGTCCAAGAGTTACTTGAAAAACAGTTTTCCTGCACACATATTCTCATGAAAACTTTCGAGGTGGAAATGGCGACGAGCCGGGAATCGAACACGGGACTCCTACTTTGATCACACGGGGTGTTAACCGCTACAACACCCGTTCACCTTCCTCAACTGTTTATAATTTCCACCGAGACCTTGTGTGCACGGAAGAAATATATGCATAACGAACCTTAACACGTAGGACGTGTGAAACCACATTGTGTACCGCTTGGTTCATTGCATAGGGATGTCTTCCGGGGTTTAGGTCTGGGTGGAAAGAGTGTAGAATTGTGGAAGGTGAGCGGGTAGTGTAGTGGTTAACTCCCCTACGATCACCTGAGGAGTCCCGGGTTCGATTCTCGACTCGTCGCCTTTCCCACTTGACCGAAAGTTACCACATTTCTTCTCCAAGTGTAGGGTACATACACATATTCCCATGTAAAGATCCATTGAGAAGCAGTGGCGTACCTAGGCGGGGAGTGGGGGACGGTCCGCCCCGGATCTCATCTTGCAAGGGTCCTCCAAATGAGTCAGTGAAAGTAATTGAAGACGTTAAATTGAACTTTAATATGCTATAATCTTATTATAACAGTAAAATACCAATAACTCATTAAGTATCTTATTAAATACTAACCCAATTTGAGTTTCATATTTTTTCACATTACCATTCACGTTTGCGCAGCATGCGATCACGTTGGTGTGTAGATGGAACAAGGGGCCTCCAAAATGTATCGTGTACCGGGCCTCGTAAGTTGTAGGTGCGCTACTGTAGAGAAGCCTTTTCTTTTGCTTACTTTCTCGAATGTATAACAAAAATAATATTTTGAAGTGTCGTATAATTATTGCAATTATTATATAACTACAATAGGCCAAAAATAAAAAACAAATTACATAAAATACAACTTCGTCACTTTCAGACTATTAGTTAATAGTTAATAGTTTGAAACGTATTCAATGTACACAAAGTTTCGATCGTGACATACTTATCTTGAGGTAATAAAAACCTGTTGGCACTCACAAAAATCATAAAACTTTCCTTGTCACAAATATTTAAAAACATTGTTTATTTCTTTATAACCAGTTATGTCAACTGTCATTGCAATTAAGTCAATATATGCAGTCATAATACTACTAGAAACTGTTAACTAATAGTTTGAATGAGACGAATTTTATTTTAAGTAATACATTATTCAGACAAACAAATTACTTTATTTCAACAATTTATACTCAAAATGTAACGAACAAGTACAAGATTCAATTTTCAATAAATAATTAAATTTAAAAAATAAGTAGATCAATATACTTCTACGTGTTTTGAACAAAGAGTGTATAATTATTTTGTATCTCCAGGTGTCGCGAATTCAAGAAGCAGAAAGATGGTACAGGCGAGCTGAAGTTCTTGCTCCCGAAGATGCAGCTGTATTTCGTCACTACGGTAAGTTGTGAACTGTCTTCAGAATGCGTATTCGCTTTTTAGAAAATAATTAACTGGCATTTTTAGATCAAATGCTCGCATGATATACAAGAATGTTAATTATTGTGTAGATGCAACTGCTAGAAACAACAATGATGAATATCAACAAAAAACTTTTTAACATATGGCACAAATATTGTCAGTGAATGATTCTCTCGCGTTTGCATTTTAATTGCTATACTTCTCAGAAAAATACTACTACAACAACAACGGGATGTAAGAGTTTATTTCAGTGTTAAAAAGTAATTATAATAACTACCTAGCCTTGTTATTCCCAATTAATGTGGGGTCGGTGAATTGGGATGGATATGATGCTTCGTTTTATGTTGCTGGGGAATACTAGGGTGCCGGATGCCCTGCCTGCCGCACCTCCCCTGAAGCGGTGATTATGAATGAAATGGGGGTGAGTGAATGTTAAAAAGTAATTATTTTACCAATATTTTTTCACGTCAATTATTGAAATCTAATACTCATTAAAGTATGAGAATATGTTTCTTAAGATCTATATAATATGCCCAATGTATAACTTACCAATACAAAAACCTGGTTCATACTCGGCACGAGACTTGCAAGCTACTACGCTATTTTGTGGTATCTGTCTCCAAAAAATGAACTAATTTAGGATTTAAAGAAAAATTAAACGTAAAAATACAAAAATATGTGTTTGTATAGGTGTTAAAATAATGTTTTACATAAAATTAATTTTATGAATAGTATTTTTTGCTAACAGTAAAAGCTATAGAAAATACTTCAATCACATATAATTTTATTTTGTTTGTGAAACGTTTGTTTTGGCAATCATTCGTAATGTATTTATATTACAAATATAAGATTGCTAATTATTATTAAGAAAGTACAAGTTACAGGCTACGATTATCATTTGACAAGACAGTAACAGCTCATGCAGCTTGTCCCTTCGTAAATACATATGATAATAATTTATTGAGACAAAACTCTGAGTAACATAAGAAAGATGAGAAAGATGAGTGTCGAGTGCTTCGGGAGTTGTGATGTAGGTTACATTAAAAAAACGATTTAATCAATTAGGATCAAAAACTCTCTAAAAATGAAAGCAATGTCATTTTATTTTTGCGACATACATCAGTGTTTTACTGACAGTTGATTGATGACGAAATTTGTTTCTTAGTTTGATGACAAAATTTCATTTCGCTTAAATTTCACCGTCCTTATCCTCCTGCTATGAGAACTAATCTCAGAAATTTTGGAAACAACAAAAATATGACCATTGAGAGCTATATTCGAGTGTACATACAACGACATCGTAAGTTGATACTAAATACTATCGAAAAGCCAACTAGTGAGACGGATCTCTTGTGGACAGTTTCGATTAAGCAGATTGCTATCTGATTTCCACGTATTCCGCTCGCATTGTATGTCCGTACAATATTGGCTGAGTCCACTTTTGGACTGTGTTGATTTATGGAGGAACCGTCTGATCCTGCTATGTTCGGTGGAGCAATGGTTCCGTTACCGCAGATTGTACACAGATGAACTGTATAAAGGTATTTGGGTACAGAAGGTCGAGGATTTCTTCGACATTCGACAAAGTTATTGTTAACGTTTGTTGAACACGATGATTAAGAATTTACTTGACAAAATAACTTGAGGATTCCGTCAGAAGAAAATTGTCTTTAAAGACTGAGTGGGATATATTTTTATTTAGATTAAAATATAATTCTTAGTTGTGGAGTGATATGTAAATCACAAACACGTTGGAACCTTTCAATTTTTAGAAACGCAACTTTTGAGACACGTTTGAAACATTTCATTTTCTATCAGATATCTTAAGAGTGCGTAAGGAGTAACAAGAAGCACGTGTTGTATAACACGAAGATAATGAAATTGTGTGAAAATAAATTTTAAAAAACTTTGATTCCAGAATTTTTTAAATATACTTCAACATCAAAAATACGAAAATGTATAAAATAAAGAAAACATAATTCTGTTAATACCCTTTATCATTCGCCTTCTACATACTTCCATTTACCTGCGTGACGCTGGCAGAAATAGCGGTTGAACCAGATAGAAATTGAAGTGTTGAACCTAGTGGGTTTGCCAGATGTTCACTCGGGGTACTGCCATGTGCTTGCCTTTAATTCCAACGCATCATTCACTCATCATCATTCACCCTCACTTCAATTTTGCATGACCCGCCTCGGGGAGGTTCATGCAAGAACATGAACCCCTGCCATTTCTTGGCCATCCACATCAGACACTCTGTACTGGGGAAAATGAATAAAACCAAAGTAAGTATCTATGAGACCGAGCTTAGATCGCACAATAAATTGCATTTTTTATTCCTCCAATACTTTTTTAACAACGTTAACAAAACTGTCCATATCATCCGCTCAAGGCTTGTTTCCCTCGGCAGTTTCTGTTGTATGCTGCACCCGACATCGCGATATACGTTTGAAAAGTATTGGCGTAAATGTATTCGTTCACACAACCCGTTTTCGACGTCGTTTCGAGCACGGCAGTAATCAAACGCATTGCTGGCCACAGAGCGTTGATTACAATATCCATCCATGAGTTCACAGAGGTTGACGCGGGGCCATATCTACTTGGTTTGGAGAATGCGCATTATTAATGTAGACGAACACTGCGTAAAATCATACCGGAAATAGTAATCCGAGGGTCAAGATGATTCAAGCAGTTCCCTTTTAGCACCTGCGGCAGTCTTTGTCTTTCAAAAAGTACTAAAACAATGGGGCGGGAATGGATGGGTGGAATGATACCATGTTTGATCGTTATGACGCCTCTCTTTGCATTTCATCAGAAGTTGATCGCAGGATGTGAGCTCACATGTTAAAAATATTTCTCATTTCCTAGTATAAGAAGCAAAAGAATACCAAAATAATAAGTTCAGAGGATAAATCATTTGTCAATGGCAAACGTAAATAAAAGACAACATCGATCTAGCATCTCTGAAAAAATGTTGTTCCATCATCACATACGAAAATCTCACAGAAAATTGTAGTTCCTTTTCTGTGTAACCGAAAGAGAACATCACACCAATGAATAATCGTACTTAAGAGCATTAAAAGATGAGTTGATGATTTCCTATTATTTCATCTTTCATCTATTTCTTTCTTCGATAACAGTATTTAAGAATTACATCAAGAAAATAAGCTACTTGACTCACATACCTGAAAAGGATGTTACTCAACTTATTGAATCCCGACAATTGACAGCTCGGACGCGTCTGACCATGCTGATATGAACAATATTCGTAGGGAACGGTACATGAGATATGTGTTGCTGTATGATCCATTATCATGTACTATTGTAACTTATCTACCAACGGGGAAAACAATGTCTGCCATATTATTAAGGTAAATAAAATAGTCTTGCTAAATCAATGATTATTATCTTACAGAATATTCGATTCATTTAATTTCCCGTGCTATTAAATCTCACGGGTTTAGTTAGTTTAAACTAAATTCCTATAGATTACAGACTGATTGCCTTGAGTGGTTGATAAATGAAATGAAGTTCAATTATAGTAGAGTACAGCAGTCCTGCTGACGGGAGGTTCACGGAGGGTGTCTGAGCGAGCGGGCATCTGGGCCGCGGCGAGTGGCGGCCAGAGCCTGGTAGCAGCTGGGGGAATGGCGCCCAGGCCCAGTGGCGGCAGCGATGCTCCACCTCGGAGACATAAATGCCTCTGTAAACAACGGCTCGTCCCTGCCAGCGGTTCCACGCAAACGACGCAGACGAACGAACGAAGGCAGCAAATGCGCCGCCAGCCAAGAGACCAGAGGGACCGAGGTCACTTCTTCACTCTTTTCTCTCATCCTCTCATTTCGTCGGGTGTTAATTAAGAAGAGTTTATTTCGAGTTTGTTGGCTGATGTACGAGAGCGTGGTACAGAGGAGGAAATATACTTATGGTAGAATATAAATAACTCAGGTTATTACGAAAAAAAAATTGTGAACTATTTTTTTTCTCAAGAAAAGAAAATTGGTTTTGGACTTGTCAGAAATATTTCGAAATTATCCTGTAACTAATGTTTATAATCAGGTATAAAATATTTCCGTTGGGGGTATTCACGTTGTTAGTTGTGATGTGAATTTTGAAACCAAACATTACTTACTTTGCCGTCAACGTAATATTTCATAAACTTCCTAATACGGATACATATGTAGTCGTGTTGATGGGAACACGACACAAAACAAACTAGTGTAAATAAATAAATACGGATAACTATGAATTTCATTGTATTTTTCATCTAATCATTAAAAACTCGTCTCTCTTTGTTGTGTTTAAAGTAAAAGCTTATGTCTTCTGCTATTACAGCATAATGTATCTCAAAAGACTGTGTGAAATTTTTTCGTAATATGGAAAATTATAAAAACCAAATTTTTAAAAATCTGAAACACAATATTGGCTATTTATGAGAAGTAACTGCTACCGTTTTGTTTTCATAGCCACCGGGCACCACCATGGTGCTTATTCGCCTTTAGTTGTCTCAATGTGGCTTTATTGTTTTGAAATGTAAAATAGTTTATTCGTGATAAAAAAGGAAAGAAAAGGAAAGGAAATCAGTTACGTAACGAACTCAATATAAAAAATCAATGGGACAATAAAGAATATGACATATCGAAGATTCGCTCCAAAATACAAATCTTTGAAATTAAACTATCTCTTTATGATAAGTATTTGAATTCACTGAAATTGAAAAGACATAGATACAAACATAAAAGAAGCAAATCATATGTATGATAATTTATTATTACGGAAATATAACCATTAATGTTACAATGAGAAAGTAAGATCGTAGAGTGAATAGACCTTTTACAGGGTACAATGAAAAAATATGACTTAACAACTCCTCATCCACCTTTTAGTACAAAATTAACATTCATTATTAGATTCTTTTGTGAATAGCACTGTGTAATTACATTGTAACCTGACGGCAATTGGGAGCTCTATTACGCTTAGTCCCCCGACTCAAATACTGGTGTAGTCCTTTCTGGAAACCGGCTCTGTTGGTACCTCAACAGCGAAGAATAGCGTTTACGTGAGTGCGAGATGGATATGTGGAGTCAAGTAGTTAGTTCATTGAGACGCCAGATACGTTTCGAGCGCTAGTGTAGCCTACGAGTGGGGAAGCGAGGAACCCACAGAGGGTTGGAGAAAGAGTACGTCACGTAGGGATGGTAGGGTGTCAAAGCGTGGCCACGCTGCTTATGGGCGTTGGAGTGAATGCACTCTTGGCATCGGCTCACTGTTAAAGCTTACACAGGAACCTCATACACATCTGACGTCGCGCATATTACTATCTTTTTCCTTCCTTCAACCCTCACCTAAACTTCCAGCCTTTTACTGTGCGTAATATTTCATCGCTTTATTCCTTATAATATTACATTTTATTCTCATTCTTCGTGTCACAATATACGACAACAGCCACATTGTAATTACGTCTGTAGAAATTTATATTAATTTGAATAATTTATGCGACCTTATTTTCACAGACTACATTTATTGTCAATTATATTTTAATACAACGTTTCAGTCCCCACTGTGGGTCATCATCAAGCAACTACTGACAAATAATTATCAAAACTGGTTCTCAAGTGGAGACCGAGACGTTGTATTAAAATATAATTGACAATAAATCTAGTCTGTGAAAATAAGATCGTATACATTATTTAAAATATATACGACAACCTGAATTGATAGCGTCCACGGATTGTATTCCAACAATCTCAGTTTTTTTCGCTTCTGATAACATTATTGTTTGCTAATGTTTTTCTTTATTTTTCAAAATTTAAATAATATTTTGCATCATTGTTAGTTTCTTTGCTTTTATTTATTATGCATTAATTCTTTTTCCTTGTTTTCATTTTCTACTTTACTTCTTAATTTACTTTTCTTTTTTAAAAAGCAGTATTGATGGTGACTCTATATTTAAAACTTTTTCCGGAATGTTAAACCGTGTTGTCATTGATTTAATATTCAACGTTTCATTGGCTGCAATTACCAATAATGTATAAAGTTTTAAATATTGCCGATGATAGCTACGAAAGCCTCCGTCAATGCATTGATGATGATCATCTCGAAAAAACATTATGTAACCACCCACATTAACTATTTGATAATATGGTCTTCCTTCAACAGTGAAAAATGCCATAGCAAACCACTCCAATTATGTCATTCGTTTTTGTTTTGTTTTTCCCATTTACCATTCCAGCTTTGTGACCAAACTTTGTACATACCTACCCTCCCTGTAGGAGTTCACCCCATACACCGTGCACCTTTCTCCGCGTCCCTGCCCTTTTCGTCATCAGCTTTATCATCGCTCCAGCGCTTCTGCGTAGCGTCGCGCCCTTTGAGTCGAGCGTTAACTTAATCAGGCGTCTGTGAGCGGGTTGCGGCAATCCGCTCGCCCACACATGCCACCAGACGTCCATCGCTCAGTGGATGCATGCACTGGGTCGCATCCATACTGCGATATCCACTTCGGTGATTAGCTAATCCTCTCTCTTTCGTTAACTTTTCCCGGTTTCGATGATTTTCATGTTGATTTTCCTAAATAAGAAAAAAGAGGATTAAATCATCCAAAGTCGCTTAGAGTGGAAGAATCTATCTTCGACTCTTGATTCTAAGTTATATTTGTGTGCTTTCATTTTACTCCTCTGACTATGAGTATACTTCTATGGTCTCTTCCTAACTTTTAGTTCTCAAAAACTTGAATCAACTTGTAGCTCATCACTTTTATATTTAAACTCCTCGTGGTGACTAAAACGGCAGAAGAAAGCGAACTCTGAAAAATACCATATCTGAAATGCTTTCACACGTTCGCATACAAATGAAAATTAGCTTGTATTTGTCATTAATAAATAATTTGTTCGTGAAATAAATGCATTAAATGTGTTTTTAATTCTGATCATGTTTGTTCAAAATCCAGAAAGAGGCATAATAGGGGAAAGTTACGGAATAACGATGTAATAAAAATTGTACATGAAAATTTTTCATATTATGGGGAATATACAAAATCCTAAATCATACGTTTCGAAAAAAAGTAACTGTATTTCTCTTTCTCTCTTTAATTGATTATGAAATGAGCATGGACAATCACTCATTTTAGGTCATATTGTCAGCACGCTGTACGAAATGATTCAGGACACTAATAGTCTACGTAAACAATATAAGATTATTCAACTAGCCTCTCCTCTAATGACTCTTTTACCTCTACATAATCTTCTGTAGTCGTTAAAATCACCCCCACCATTCAACTTGTTTCTCAAAAACAAAATAACATGAAATAAACTTCGTTTTTCTTGCTGGATTTATTCATAATACAAAATTGGCTACAACGCTATTTCATAACTACTTTTCAAGCCAAACTGTGAATTGCCCAAATAGCAAGAGAAACTAATCTATCACTGGCAGCAGCTCTGAGTATTATTCTGAATAAATGCAGTANCCAAATAGCAAGAGAAACTAATCTATCACTGGCAGCAGCTCTGAGTATTATTCTGAATAAATGCAGTAGTGGAAAACAAGATTATGTTTTTCTTGTTTATTGCCTAGGGATTGCGGTCTATTGCAATAATTAATGTAGAACTTAAAGTGTATTTTAATAGGTACGATTTACAAGCAATATTTTCCGAATAAACTTCGACAATATCACGTACTTGTGAACCATTTCTTTGCGTTTTATTAAATACAATTTTTTTGGTATTCAGTTGATATCAACGGAGTGTGCTGCCATGGAACCCTTGATCGGAATTGATGGGACGGTCCTTTGCTTGTTTCCGGAGAGAAAATTAGTTCATTGTCCTTCACGCGGTCATACGCAGTTTGTAACTGACTTTTTGACACTAAATTACTATCACAAAGTAATGGAATTGTTTTAAAGTGATGACTTTTCGAGAATGAATTTCCTCTCGTTGGTGACGAGGAACTGTGTCCTCTGTCTCAGCTCTCAAGTGACATCCATAAGCAAATCATGCCTGTTGTGTGTCTACTGAGTGAGAGCGCTGGGCGAATGGTTTGCAGCTGAATGAACGATGAGGCAAACGTGCTTCCTTGCACTGCGACGCTGAAGGGCGTGGAAAGCATGATGGTCACTGAACACAGGGAGACAGATGTTTCATTTATGTCAACATAGGATCAGCCTCGAAAGCTCTTCTGCTTCCACTGCTTCCTACAGCTCATCACCTTACAAATATGCCAGATTAAAGGAGATGAACTTATAAGAGATTCATAAATCTTCTAAATTCTTTTGAAAATAATTTAAAGCTGAGTAAGATGAAAATGTTTTTACTCAAGTCTCTCGCAACGTCGAGCGAAAAAATTCTCTTAAAAAATAAATGAATGTTAAGAAAACAGAGGCATGTCTTGAAGGTGACAAACATAGGAAAGGTCAGAACGGCGACGGTTTTACGACCGGGAACATTCATACTGCTACATCGATTTCACTCCTCCAGGTCACGTATTCACACTCCTCCCCCTCGCAGGGAAATGGAGAGACTCGAGAACCCATAATTGTAACTATGGAGCACTTTGCATACATTTATGACAGAAAGTAAGAAGAAATATTTTAGAAATCCTGTGAATGCTCCAATAACAGTAATTTTAAAATATTTACGCGTAGCTTTGTCACGAAACTAAAAATTCACTCAGGTTACGGAACATGTGAATGTCAACTGAATGACCTTGGCAATATTTTTCGCTGCAGAAGATAATGAGTATTGTCTATAATTATTAAGAAGAGAAGCAAAAAAAAATGTTACGAGAGCTCTGGAAAAGAACTATATCGCTTAGTGTTTTCTTTTTTCGTTCCAACCTATATCTCACGTGTGTTGATGAGACCGCTCCTAGAGATGTTTTCTCACTCTAATTGGCTAATGACCTCCAGACACAATGCTTTTGCACTCATGCAAGCCACCGGCGCAACGCTTCCTCTGAAGACGTGCACGGAACAGTCATGGCCATTGGTCATTGGGAAGAAAGAAATTACTCGACGAAAAGTTGTTTTAAAATCAAATATTTATTATTTCACATAAAAAAGTGAAAGACTATAACATTGTATTAGTTTATCTTTTTTTTTAAAAAATTTCCTTTTATATACCACACAAAAAGGAGTTTAAATATTCGTACATTAGATGTTTCTTGTCTAATTTAATTCTTAAATTTAATTTATCAATATGTCTTCTATTACTGGCGCAGTCAATTAAATGAGTGGTATTCTGTAAAATATATTTTATAAAGAACAAAATAATATTTGTTTTACGGGTTACTAGTCCATTTAAAAATGAATAAAAAAGTAGATATAACGTTGCAAAGTTGATTCAATAAAACGCGCAATACACGTTTCCACATCAAGTGTGGATATAAACTATGAGGGTAACACCTCGAGCGTTGAAATATAATATTGGAGGTCATTCAAAAGTATAAGGGAAATTGAAAATTGCGTTTATTAAGGTTTAACTTTCAGAGGAATAGAAATGCCAGATCTAGAGATTTTGAAAAAGTAATTATCGAATAAATTTTTTATCAATTTTTTATAATATTAAAAATCCCCCCCCTTTCAACATTTTGTTGTTGATGAATGAGTATACTAATTGTGATGGTCTAGTGGTAGAGTCTGCACCTTCATCATATGAACTATGGAGCATGGATTCAGTTAATGCTCGACCGAACTAGGTGAGGTTCTCAGGTGAGGTTTTCCTTCTCTATCCCAGATAAGTGTCTGTTCAGTATGTAGCGATACGCTACATAGTGACATTCACTAATAGTCACCAAAGCCAACTCACTCGAACTTGACTCCCGTCATTACAAGGAGACCTGGTCGACTGTTAGAACCTAGCAACGGGACTTGTTGATTTAGAAACTAGAATATCAGTCTACTGCGTGCTTCACTACTAGTGACATCAGTCTACCGTTCTTTCTCACGGAAGTGACATCGCGTTCTAGTACGGGTTCTCAATGCCCACGCACAATAGCAACGCTTAAAATCAGTGCTAAGTTCAACTCGGCGTCAGAACTATTTACTCGCCGAATTGTTATTCGAGCCAAGTGTTATTATTCAGTGACTTTCTCAGATTTCCACGGACTTTATGTATGTACTGTATGTGAGTAATCTACCTTGATTTATGTCCTATCAGGAATTGTTTTAAACTCACAAAACTGTTTCAATCATCACTAGGAGACCAATGACAAAACGACCATGTATCTTGTTTCATATACCTTGTTATGTACGTTTCTCGTTCTCAGCCTGCGCACATTAAATGACCTGTGCCTTTTAAATCGAATCTATGTGTACATAATTTCTTATAGTGTATTTAGTTTTATCTTCTCTTACCTTTTTATTATAATTGTGGGGAATTCATACTCGAACACGCTTCCTACATTTAAATATTAATACAAATCAAGTACACCAATGATGAATAACTCCCCGACTAGTACTTGTTCTCCGGCAACTCTTCAACCGGACAACTCTCCTCAATTCCCACACCCAAGGCACGGTTAGGTGAAGGAATAGGCCCCATGACCTGAACCTCGCTGTAAGACAATAAAGAAATATTTTTCTTATAAATTTCTGTATCGAAAGTGTTTTTTTGACCAACCATCAATTCACATCTGTTTCTTAAAATAAGATAAAATTTATAAAATTAATTCATTTAATTCTGTTCTGTATTTTTTTCATTGATATTAGTTCATGAATCACCTTAACACAATGCAAGTCCTACATTAGCATAGCGGATTATTTGTTCACTAACACAATATAATCCTACTCAAACAGGAAAGGTTTAAGTATTTTTATTCTTCTGACCAGATTCTAGTTTTCATGGATCTCAATACATTCCACGTTGGTATGTCCGTGGTCTTAATTTTTTTTATGCAAATCATCTTATTTCACTGGAATCTCAAGTTCTCGGTGAATGACGCAATTTCTTATATACCAAGGGTTATTCATAATTTTTTGTAGGACACAATTTCGGAAAGTCTGAATACATTAATGTTACTTTCTTTACCACATCCTCACTGTTGAATGCCGCATAGCCAATTTGGTTTCAAAGTTTGTGTATATAACAAATTTATTATGTATGTCCAAGACTGCGTCCCAGAAGCCAATACTATTATCTATACTCGAGACCAAGTCTCAAGATATACTTGGTCTAAGATATGTTATAAGTATGTACTAGAAAAAAATCTTTGATCTCGTTTTACGTGAATAATATTCCCTTTTAAAGTATCATATTCATTCCTATTCCGATTTAATAGTTATTAAAAGACTCAAATCAAGTTGAAACAGCACGACAACTAATAGATCAGAACTTTAAAAGTGGAATGGAATGGATCACGCAACGGCAAGCGAAAGTCGACCTAGTATGGTACCCTCTGCTTAATCTTAAAAACTACTTCACTGATTTTATCTCCCTCGCAGATCCTGGGTCCATCTAAATTGAGCTGAACAATGACTGAATTTGCTCGACCTAATTTTGTGATTTGTTTCTGGCTAAGTAATAATATTTTCCTATTTTTATGACCCTTTCTTTCTATGTATTTAATATATGATCTTGTAATATGTATTTTGTTGATGTGTTTTTTTTATGAAAATACCAAGTGTATGAATAATGCCCTGAGCTAAATAAATAAATTATTGATTTTGGACATAAACATCATGATGAAGTATCAAGTGGGGGAAGAATCGCAAAATAAACGAGAGTGCATTGACGAAGATGGTGATGTCGGTGGTGATGGAGGAGAGGCACCGTAGACGTGGATCGAGTTTCCTCGCGGAGTGGTGTAGTGTGCGCTGTGGGTGTCCCTCCTCCTCCTCCACCCTCGGGAACACGGGAAAGGAACAAGCGCAGGAAAAGAGAGGTATCGTTTGTCCGACAGGATCACTATCCTCTCTCAGCTCTCTTTCAGCTTGCCGCCGCCGGTGCGAGACTTTTATACCCGCATTTGCTATTCCCCAGATGTGGAGCTGCTTACGATGCAGCTGCCAACGATTATGAACATGCGCGTTTTTTTAATTTTTAAAGCTTTGTTATGATTTCTGATTGTTTATATAGACCGGGAATTTTACATGCTCATTTAATGTTCATATTTTTTCTCGAGATCCACTGGCTTATTTTATGTGTTTGATTAAGAAATGTACATTGGACTTCTATACAACAGCACTATGATCTGGCTAGAGTAAATGATATTATTTCAGTGGTCTTCCATTTTGCTGTACTTTTGGAGAAGGTTTTACTTCCAATATAACGCAGTAAACAAAGACCATAAATTTCGAAGAAGAAGAAAAATAACACAAGAATTAATTAACTGTTGGCAAATTCGATGCGACAAGACATGTAAAGGAAGTAAAACATATGCATACGTACCTCCAGTAATCTTCAATGAGAGGAATAAAAAAATGGTTTAAAGTTTAAACCAAACAAGATTTTAATGGAGTTTCTCACACGCCATGGAATTTTAACCCATATAAAAAGGATTCGAAAGGATGTAGATACAAATTGTGGCAGGGGAGAAGAAGATGAATGTCATGTACTCTGAGAATGTGATTTTTATGGCGAGGAACGAGCTAAATTTCTAACAGATTATAAACGTATAATCAAATTTAATAGCAGGATCAAGGAAAAATTAATAGAAGATGAATCTAAATTTAATTTATTTTTAGATTGTGTTAGAAAAGTTGGAGCTATTCGGGATGCCATGATGATAGAATAGAAAAGGAGTGATATATCAATAGATAAGGAAGGAGAGTTTGGTATTGGAAATTAATCTAAACAGAACCCTGTAATTTCATACCTGCTTGGCACGTATTATCATCCAAATACGCTATACCCTCTGTGCACTATTTTTCTTGCATTCTGAACCGATCGAATGGTGAGAAAAAAAATTACTTTCGATTTTTAACGTCCATCGATCTCCAAATATTTTATCCCTTTCGATCCCTTCTTCGATAATTAAATTTCACGCACATTAAACAAAAATTAATATTATATCGCCAAAACACGATACTGAAATAGATAAAACATAATTTGAACATTTCTTTGACATAATTCTACAGTATTAAATGCTCCTGGCAAAAAATAATTGCCGAGCCATCAGTATAGCATGAAAACATGGAACTGACTTTCCTCACTATAAAATATGTTGTTGTTTTTTGTACGTAAATTCCGGATTTCTCAGTGTTAACTTATTCACGTCTGTTTCTTGTATTGCTTTTAGGAGAGTGCCTCTATATTATTTTAGTCTTGTTTCTCGACTGATATGAACTTCAATACTCGAGACCCGTCTCACAGCAGAGGTGTCATTATTGCTTCTTATTGAAGCCAAATCACACGTTATAGACACATCATTTATCATCACACATAATAAAATCAATATTTTCAAAACCAAACCGAGCAGTGGTTGGTTTCTTCCACCATGTGCTTCCACCACCACCTTGCTCCCCGAGCGAAATGTGCGCCCGAGGGCGGCATTTGCACCACCCTCCTTCTACACCGCCGTCGCCGCGCCGTGACAATGGGAACAAAAGGCGCGTTTGAGTCGCCCCTTGACGCACGCTGTGCCCTTGCGATTAAGCTCTCGTGCGTGCGTCGTGTGCGTGCATGCGTGCGAGCTTTGGGTGAGAACATGGTGGAAGATGGGGAAGGTGAGCTGATTTTTTTCTTTTTTGGTGTGTTCTCTTTCAATGAGGAAAGCCAAAATAAAGTTTTAATGCTGGAAGTTTTAATAACCGATTTTTTTGCCACGGGGGTATTGTTACATGACGTTGATATTACTCCAATTGTACTATCTTGGTGTCAGAATACTGACATGGAGTGTTTTTTGCCAGAAACGTAGAATGACGTTTCTCTCACTTCAAGAGTTTTAACAAATAAATGTCTTTAATATCATAAAATCCAAATATGTTTTATGAATTGTATTTTTTCTTCCTCTTCAATCATTTCAGGATTCGAAAGAAAAAAAATAACAATAAAACTGCACAACCTTTTAGCTGATTCGGATGATAACTACGCACACCTCAGAAGTTTTTAATTCTTCTAACAACCGTCAGATTCATATGAGTAGAAGAGTTGCCCCACGATCGGGCACTTGAGTGGTCACGTGAACAGCAGACGGCTGTATATTGCTTACATTAAAATTGTTTCAATATATTCTGCAAAGCTAGTATCCCTCATATGTTTTTATTGTTTCTTCTTATCTATAATGCCAATTATTTTGTCTGTACTCAACATTGGTACGGTTTTGGAAAGCCATATCTAACGGTCCTCGATTCCTCTACTCGTACGACATCTGGAAAATCTCATGCGGCATTTCTTGGTACTATACCAATATACTCACACAGCAAGAAAAATATCGACATAAAATTACACTGCTTTAGTATAAATATACGAGGTGTGTAAATTAAGTAATGAGACTAATTTTTTATTGAAATAAAATTGACGTTGTCTCCTTCAAAGTAACTACCTTGGCGCTGGAGACGATTCTTCCATTCCTCATGATTCTGCAATGTCCCAAAATGACGTCCCTTGAGGTGATTTTTCAATCTTTGGAACAGAAAAAGTCACATGGACTCAAGTCGGGTGAATAAGGAGGCTGAGGAGCCACAGGAATGTTTCTACTGGCCAAAAACTCATTGATAGAAATTGCGGTGTGACAAGGAGCATTGACGTGATGCAACACCCACATGTTTTTGATGGTTGGTCACACACGCATGAAGTCTATCGAGAACTTATCGGTACCTTTTTCGAAGCCTATCGAGATTTTATCGGTAAAAATGTTGATTTTTGGCCTTGAGGCACAAACTCTTTGTGAATGATTCCTTGGCTATCAAAAAAAGCAAATCAGCATGCATTTGATTTTTGACTTGCTCATTCTTTCTTTTTTTGGCCTTGGAGAGGTTGAAGTCTGCCACTCCATGCTCTGGCACTTGGTTTCCGGGTCATATTCAAAAACACCCAATACTCGTCACGCGTAATAACACACTCCAGAAAATGGGGATCGTTTTCAATTGCTCCCAAAAAGTCAAGGCACCTTTCCTTTCTGACTCTTTTTGCTCTTGTGAAAGATTTTTTGGAAGCATTATTGCACAGATTTTTCTCATCCCCGATTCATTGGTCAAAATTTGATGAACGGTTGTGTGAGTTAAATTCAACTCTTCCCCGATCGTTCGGACTGTCAAACGACGATCTGAACGCACGAGTTCGCGGATTCTGCCAACATTTTCATTGGTTCTTGAAGATGAAGGCCTTCCGCTGCGAGGTTCATCTTCAATTGATTCTCTTCCTTCTGAAAATGACTTAAACCACCTAATAACCTGGGCTCTCGACAAAACACTGTCTCCACAGGCCTGACGCAGTTTTTCAAATGTTTCCTTTGCAGTGTGTCCAAGTCTGAAGTAGAACCTGATAGCACAACGATGTTCAAAATTGATGACATTCATTTTTAGAACGCACTAAAAAAACGTTTCTCACAACAACAAAAAAGAATTCACTACGTACAGCGCAACAACTCTAGCGTGTTCAAACTTGTACTGGACGCGTATCAGATGTATACCTGCCTACCTTCTACGTGTCGCGTTCCCAGTGTTGCCAGATCCAACACTAGAAAATCATTCTCATTACTTAATTTACACTCCTCGTACATTTTCACATAAATTAATGAAATAAAATACAAATTATAAAAAATCGTATAGCAGATATCTAATTGCATTAGCCTAAATAATTATTAATATTCCGTAATAGTAGAAAATACTTGTCTCTTTATGCTAACTTTTACTTCTACTAAGTTAAATTAATATTGTTAAATTATTTAATATTAATAAATTGTTGTTATTTTTGTATGTATAATTTATTGTTATTACAACTATTATTAGTATTACGACTCGCCATACATCATTGTAATGATCCATGTGATTCAATAAATTATCATTATGTTTTTATCTTAAGTTATTGTTTTCACAACTTGTAGTGGGATTCAGATGGGATGTGGGGTATGCCAAGCATCTTCACCTCAAGCAATATCACAATTAAAAAATCTTGTGAATATTCTACAGGTGTTAAGGATGGCTGGTTTTTGGAAAGTTATGAATTCGTTTTTTTTGGAAGTTTGAAGCCGACTGATGCTATGATGCAGACTGTGAGGCATGACTTCTGTGGTGGACAGGACTATAGTGTCTTTATAAACACATTCCACATTCCATAAAATATATTATTATTATTACTAAAGTATTACATCCGTGTTGGCTAAAGTCAAGTTCTCAACTTTTTACAAAACTTGGAAATATTGAACAAAAGGAGTTTTAATTAATTAATAATTCATTCTACTGATTTTTAGTATTCGAAATTATTTATTATTATTTACTTTTATTACTATTGGACCAATACTTTTGCGATTTTAAAACTTTATAATAATTTAGATTGTTGTTTGTCTCATTCTTTTGCAAGGGTCGCATTGTCTTCAGTCACACGATGCGACAGTCATTTTCGTTAGAACAGTATTTTCCACAGTTTTTAGTGAAGAATTCTCCTAATGCCCCGTAAGGTATGAAAATCTTAACGTCATTGCGTTCCTATATACATTTTCTATGTTTTAGTAGGTTTTATTCGCTATATTAAGCCTGTACTTTTGCGAGGTTATAAATAAACCTAAGCCCGCGAAACTTTCTCCATGTAAACCCATAGTAATTTAAAGTCAAATAATTCAAAATTTTGCGCCGTAAGGGTTCCAAAATTCATCACCACTGGATAGGGAATGGTTCATACTATCATTTGAAACATTTTTGGGGGTACTTAGGCTTAGTCGTTTTGACGGATATAATACCGTAAGTAGACTTCGGCCCACTACTCCCTCTTACACCGTGAGTGAGAGTGGTGGCGAGGGAGGCGGTGAGTGGAGGAACGGTGGCAAGCACTTCCTCGAACGAAGGAGCGGAAGCGATGCCGTGTTTATGACCACACCTCAATGGATGGAGGGAGGTTTTTGCGGGGTTGCTATTATTAGCCACCACAAAAAATACATCGTCGAACATAGAATGAGCTTCAAAGAGGCAGTTATTGTGAGTTGCTGGTCTCTCGAATAGTATTATTTCCGATAGTGGATGTATAGTTAATATATTAAGGTGTGTCAGTGAGAATGAGGCTTGCGTGATATTTTTTTATTGTAGTATTTGTAACATGTAGCGTGCTACTGAAACTTATCTACATGGAGCGATGATAGTTAGAAGGCAGGTGGAAGAGCTTTTGTTAATAGGAGGACCGGTCACCAACACCTTGACCCAAATGGGAGTGTTACTAGTAGTTGTTAGTAATAGTAAGAGTTGGTGATCCTAGGAATAGTAGGAAGTGGATAGAAGGAGTGTTCCCTGAACTTAAGCTATACGAACTGGGATATTATGTGAAACGCTACAAATTGTTTCTGCCCCCTGCCGGGAATTGAACTCGGAGTGACTTGGTGCTGAGCAAGCATGATAACCTATTACCTACCGGAGGCTGAGCGGTGTTTAAACGTTTAATATTATTAACACCAGTACTGCTATTAACGTCTATCATCATTATATTATTAAATAATAAACTTTTACAAGAATTCAAAACAATGAATGAGCTCTTCAATGTTTACTAAATGTTGACTCATTTATGGAACTAATGCCACTTATCCCTGAATATTTGTTGATATTATTGATAAGAATTTCGTCATTAAGTCGCAAACCTGTTAGCGAAACGTTGGGATTAAATTTATAACTTTAATAATTGTTAACAACGATTGTGATTAATTTTATCTTAATTTCACAAATTATGGTATCTCTTCTTAACGTACAGAATTCAAAATTACCAAATAAGCAGTCACTGAATATAAATCTCATCGTAAGATCCAGAATTAAAATACATAGCCGGTTACGATACCAATTATAGACCAATTTAATGTTTTCGGAGTTCCACTTCCAAATTATATAACTTAATATGAATAATTTGTGAATGGCACACTCATTGGTTTCATGTAAAATTAATAAAAAATTGAAAAAATTATATTTTGAGAATTTGGAATTGGTAATATTTATTTTCATATTAATGCATTGTTTTTAATGATAAAAAGTAAAATATTTTCACTTGCTATGACATGCACGTTTTTAATTCCAATAAATACAGTAATTTAATGAACGTATTTAATGAATTTCAAATGTTGAAATGAAATCAGAATTGAGGAACTCATATTTTGTTGTATAATATTTTAATTTTCCGATCCAGCAGTTTCCGTTTCAATATTGCGTAGTACTCTGAATTAATTTTTTGTTCCTATCCGGATTCCTGATTTCATCTAAACTGATATTACGATGTGTTTGAAATGCTACGAACCAAATATAGCACTATTGCAAAAAAAAATCTAGCGGTTAACCACAAACAAGGGGTTGGAGGATCGTAGAAACTTGTTTGCAGCGCTTTGTCCACAACTGCATACGCACTAACATGCAACGTTTCCGCAGCCGTTTGTGTTTTTGTTTTTGTTTTGCTTTTTCTTCTTCTCTCGCTCTTCAAAACCCCTTTCGTAGTTTCGTCACGCAACAGCGTTGTGGTCCTTGGAATTCGCTTTGTGGTGTCTCTGCCTCTGTCCCTCTTCCTGTTTCGAGGGGGAACGGACAAACGGTTATTAAGTATTGTTTTTCCCTTCTGTGATCACAGAAAGATCAAATTCATTTGATTATTGAAGTGCTGATGTGCTTTATGTGTAACAGCATGGAAAATATAGAAACCTAGGTAGAAACATTCACGAATCGAATTAATTTTTCACGTGCTGACACACGAATATTCTGATCATATTTATCCTTATTAACAATAGTAATGACAATTATGTAACATTAATTTTCTAATTTAAAAATAATACATAATAAATTCGAAGGAAATGCTCTTAACTAATTGATAATTGAATATTAGTCGATGCTTTGCTGTCGCATTTAAAATAAACAAATAGAACAAAACCACTTTAACAAATTTTATTTATTGACTTCTGTGGGGATGCTAGTTTGAGGAAAGTATTGGAGTGGAAAGGGATTGTTAATGAAAGTATTGCTCGGATTCGCCAGAAAATATAATTTTCTCCTTACCACAATGACCAAATTACTTAATTCGCAATTCATTTAGACCTATTTCTTCATTTTAAATCTCTCGTAATGCTACCGACTATTTTGCACAAGTTTCAAATTTTCATAATTTTTGAACCATTAGTGACACATTCATAGCAAAATCAGAGTTTTCTTGTAAAAATATTTCCATCTCCCCTAATTAATTGCATTTAAGCTTCTGAAAATGATATTGATCATGCTACATAATATACGTAATGTATGGAAGGAAAACCAAGGACAAAACACAGAACAAAATTATGATTATTGGTTAGATGAATGATTTTCTCAGAGTTGTTTATTTATTTTCGTCTACATAAAAGGAAGTGGTTATCTATGGTAATAAATTAACGAAGCATTATTTCACTGATGTAATAATTGAGAAAAATACAAGAAGTATAAGAAAATCGCTTTAATCTGCAAACTAAATGGTTAACTCGGAGGGTTTTGTATGAAAATCATAGAACGACTACAGGACGATGTTTATAGTTCTTTGAGAGACATAACAAGATTAATACAAACGAGTCGTATAAATCGTCGTCGTATTCGCGTCGCGCTGTGGATCCAACCGGACGACGATTGAGAGTCACAAAGGTGTGGTCTCATGTGGAGATATCCAAGCACGTTGTTAGTCCAGATTTGGATTGTGCCCATGGACTAAAGCGGATTGGATGACTTTGCAGCTTGGAACGTAATCCGGATAACGAGCTCTGACTGCGAATTCCAAACGTTTGATCATTTGCACACAGACCAGTACTGCAGCTCTGTTTCTACGGGGTACTTACTGTGGAAGGCGAAATTCATTTCTGCTCTTCCTTCTCTAACGTTGAAGTATAAAAACAGAGACGATGTTTCGCGATTCGTACTTGCGATGTGGATAGCATCATAATTGAGGCGCACAGATCGAAAACGTGCTAGGTGCCAAAAAGAATTTTTTTTTTCGCGAAAATCTTTCTTCTTGACAATACTAAAGCTGTAGTAATCGGTCTTAAAATAGCGCCTTCAGTTGATAGTTTAATTTCCATTATGGTAAAAAAAATAGCGTAGACGTAGACATCGTTGCGAGGCTAATGTGAATTATGCAATAATATTCGAGAAAATCGATATTATATAATATATTTTTCTCATTATTTTTTCAATAATTTGTGGTAACGCGAAGCAAAATGGTAGTTATCGGGTGTGATACGTACACATTTTTGTGTACTATCCGTGGTACTTGGAGCTTTTTTGGAATCCACTGGTGGCATTTCGAACACTCTTCATGTTTTTTAATTATTTAGTACTTCTACGAAACACCTTTACTTTGGATAAAAGTTTGTTTTTTTAAGCACCATTAGTAGCAACAGCAAACAAGTAATCTACGATGATTTTCTATAATTTTTCACAATCAATTATGACTTTCGATTAGTTTTATGTATCTCCTGTAAAAACATGTTCCCGACGCCTAGAACGTTTTTCGTTTATATGCCTCAGTAAGCTTTGAATAGGAACGTAACGGTAGGAGAGAGTCACAGGTCTCGGAAGAATATTATGCATTGTTCTCTACAATATTTAAACGAGTTGTAAGTTTGTAAATATATTTAGTGACGCTCTAAAGTTTTACAAGTTCATATTTTTTGTTGCTTCTTCACTACCACTTCAGAAGACTTTATAAAAAGTATCTTTAAGATCGTTATTCAAATAAACTGAATTTAAAAAAGAACAGTTTTACACAACAATGTAACAAAAATTTGCGATAGTAGAAAGCATTATTTCATCATTATATTACACATATAATATACGAGACAGAGAGTTTAATACGAGAAAGGTGACAATTTTAATAATATTAATCTTTAAGTTTACAAAATATTTAATATTCTGTCAACTGATGCGCACACGACGGAAGTAATAATAAAGAAATATGTATTCTCTCTGAAATATATTTAATATTAAAGTAATTAGAAGCTTTCAGAGCAAAATATTTTGGCATGGTTATGGTAACTTGAGTTTAATATTTGATATGTTAATATTGCGTGTTAAATATATAGATTTAAAGACTATTTAATTCAATGAAGATTGCTATTCATAGACACACTATATAATATTGAAAAGATAAAAACAAGAACAAAATGTTACATTGCACTACGTTTCGACGCTAGTTGCTATGGCAATGCTTCTTCACGCGGTACTAAGATGTTCGTCCGTAATTAATGTCGAAATGTAGTGTAATGAAACATTTTTGTTATTTCAGTATTAAGCGATGTACCTGTGAATAGTGTTCGTGCTATCTTCTATAGCTTATTGAATATTTGAAAAGTAACTTATTAAAATTATTTCATAATGAGAAGCAGATGTAAACTTACTAGCGCTGTAATTTATCAACATCAACCAGATGTGTCGTTGTGTTCGAACACGATCCTTTCGCGTGGAGCGTATGCTTAGTCTTCACCACATCATTTGTTCTCAGAATTTCCATTCATCAACTTTCCAATAAGTCTCTCCTATTGTTCCTTTATTTCCATTGGATCGCATTTATGAGGGGTTCCGCTTTCAACTCGCTCAATGGTAGACAAAAGCAACCCCGAAGAGAGAGATCGCAGGTCACATATCTGTGTGACCCACAAAGTAACAGTTAAATGAAAACGGAAGTTTGGAGAGCTGAATGCGTGTGGTGAAGCAAAACGTGAACTTACACGAAGGAAAATGGGAATAGAGTGAGGTAAAACAATTGGTTATAGAGTTCGACATTGGAAATGTTGTTGAGTGCACAAGAAGTGTCTTCACGTGAAATGTACGTTATATATGGCTGTGAAGGAAATGAATATCGCACCCCACAATGATGTATGCGGTTATGAACCTTCGTGGTAATTTTCATATTTCTTATGTTGATAATATGGTGGTTCTCAATATGCTGTGTTGGGTATTTTCTCATGTCTCTATTCGAACACTAGAGACACATTCGATTTCAACAGGATATTTATGCAAAAGGTTTTCAGATTTATTTTTCCATATTTGTCTGCAATTGTAACTTTTAAAATTTGTAATATTTATTAACATTTACAGTACAATTAGAATTTAAATCGTTATAATTTAATATGTTAATCGCTCTCTATTTCGTAACAGAAAGAAAGAGAGTGACGTAAATAACTTTCCTGTCGTTTAGTGATTTTGCTGTTTAATCAGCAATGAAAAACTTTTGGAAAATCCTAAAAATAACTATTATTATCAATTATTTAAAAACACTCATTGAAAAGTGAATGACACTGTAAACATCGACCATGAACTGTGGTATGAGTTCATGATATAATTGTTTTGCCCGAAGTTGGAATTTAGTGTACCGTGAAACAAATAATTAATTATAAATATTGATATACTAATACGTATCTATGTTATACCCAGAAGTTAATTGAAATATTTTATGCTTACTATTTTACTTTTTCTCGTAAGATAAAATTAGTTCATGATTATGATAGTTTCTTTTCATTTATAAAATAATCTTGACCTAGAGTTT
Source organism: Laupala kohalensis (assembly GCA_002313205.1). NCBI lineage: Eukaryota > Metazoa > Arthropoda > Insecta > Orthoptera > Trigonidiidae > Laupala > Laupala kohalensis. Next base: position 166,945 of record NNCF01126401.1, on the reverse strand, counting down.
CCTTGGGTTTTATTGATACTACGCTCAGAATTAACTTTTTGGAAAAGTAGATTATTTATTGAGCGGAGAGTANCAGTAGCGTACCTACACCTCATGAGGCCCGGGTCGGGAGTATTTTTGGAGGCCCTCACACTAAAGGTTATGGAGGTCCTCGTACCCATACGGTTTGCATGCCCTCTAGTACATATCCAAATAAGATTTGAGTTTTCTTTATTAATGACAACTTTTATGTATTTTATGTCTTTAAATATGTTTCAAATAATATTTAGGTACGTTTGATGAGGTCCGGGGTGAACCACCCCACCTCCCCGTCCAGGTACGCTACTGCCTGAGATAGGTAGACGATATTGAACATGGGAGATATCTTGACGCGAGTTAACTTAATAGACTTCCACACGCACTGTCTCCAGTGCCGATCACTTGGCAGTTCTTGGCATGGCTTCCCCGTGTACAATCAGCCCTCCTCAAAGCCCTGTCAAGAACGGCGAGGGCCACGCGGAGGGAGTGCTGAACAGGCAATATCCGTACCAGGGCAAGGGCGAGAACGCTCCATGGGCAGTATGACGGGGCAGGAGGGGAAGGATGCATCGGAGAGGGCAGGTAAAATGCAGTTGAAGGGCGGGGTTGATAGGGTGGAATTTGGAATGGAGACTTGTGAGAGAAGTGCGGATGAGGGGAGACGGCTTACGATAGTGCGGGTGGGAGTCGGCCGTGCAGATTTCAATTACTCGCACCCTGACGAAACTCACGACAGGGGCAATCAATCAAATGACAGCAACGGAGCGATGCTTCTAAGAGACAAGGCTTTATTGACTTTGTGGGATATACATGACTCTTCCAATCGCACCTCTTTGCTTGGTTGCTTTATCTCCACCATTTTCCTACCTATGCGCTTGACGTGTTGACATAGACACTGACACCATTGCATTCTTGCTTTCGGGATAATACGTCACCAATCACTGATGAAAGGTTTATTCCGCATTTACAAGCACATTCGCTCCCCCCCTCCCCTCAAATTTTATTTTTCGTGATTAACGTAAAAATAACACAAACGTTTGTCTTGAGGTAAAATATGACATTCAATGACGGTTGAACTATGGCGAAAAAAAGGTGCCTTCTTAAATTATCTCTCTCTCTCCTATGGATCGATAAAATAGGTCCATAAAATCCATGCAATAGATCTTGAATCTTTTTTGTGAAACATTTTTTAAAACACTTTGCCTCTAAGAACTCCTCTGCAACAATGCAAGAAAGATCAGAATCCTTTTCAAATTTAATATTTAAGAATTTAAAGAAATACAATTTGTGAATTTATTTTTAGATAACATTTAACTCAGAAAATAGGCTGAAGAATTTTCATCTCAGTTCATTAGGTTACATATGCAAACACAGATAAAAAAGGTGTACAACCCGTTACACTCTTTGTACTCATCAATTGTACATTTACGCCATTAAAGAGATAAACGAATAAAGTGAAAAATAATAGATAAAATTTCATTTTTCATTTAATGGTTTTTTTTAAAGATGCCCCAGTGTCATGAGTAGTCTTCTAAGGCAGAAGAGGTCGAATTTGCTCATGGATGGGTTTTACGTAGTAAACTCTCTAATATATAAGAATAGAATATAAGAAATATGTCATGACTTTTTATTAATGACTGCGCCTCATATTGGTGTGATCTGGAATGTAACTGACTCGTCAAGGTAATCTAAAGAACGTGCGTATTAGAATAATTATGCTGATAAAATCAATAATACTAAATTAATACATAAGTGGCGAATCAAACCAAGTACTTTTTTTTAAATTAGGGCTTTAGGGCTCGCCAACTTCAAGGTCATTAGAGCCAAAGAATACATAAGTGACATTTCAAACCAACTACTATCAGCGTTTAGCTGATCAGCGTTATGATGACATAGATGTTCGAAAATATATTAATTTGGAATTCTTACTTGGACTTTCATGTAAAACAGTCGAAAACAAAAATGTATTTCCTCCTCATCTACACAATCACTTCTTCCAACAATTCTTACAAGACTTGGTATGTCCTCTATCACCATTTTGACATGATTGACCCCACTCCTCAGGCCTATCTTCTTAGTCACAAAAGCTCAGTCGTCTGCACTGCCAAACGAAATATGAGGTTTCACCCCAGATTCATTAACTCTCCCTCACTGGGGAGAGATGAATACAACTGCTCGCAGCGTGAATATTAGACACACATGCCTTCTGCTGTTATGGGGCGACGTCGCGATTAATTTACCTATCGTAGGCTTCCAGATATTGAGCTCTCCCCCTCTGCGATTCCTCTAAACGTATTTGCTTTGATCACCCAAAGACATTACAAAAACCGAGCATGCCATGCATATTGTGTATGATAAAATATTTTCATTGGAGAACGTCACTTATTTATTTGTTCATTCAGTTTGATTACTACGAATTTAGTACTGCTTTCCAAACTCAAATAAAGAAAAAAGCAAGCAAACGCAAAATTTTCAGTAACTTGAAGAAATCGTAGTCTCCAAAATTCTTCACATGCAATGCCATAGTTTAAAAATTAGGAAATAATAGTTTGAAAGTAATGAGTTAAAATTAAAAGAAAAACAATGTAAGAAAAGGATGATAATATATTTTTAAATAACAGAAACGTAAAATTACAAGTTTGGTCTCCCATCTCTTTCCCTTATATTGATCCCGTAAAATATAGAATTTCAACTATAAGAATTTTTGTAAGCCTCAAGACAACAATCCAGAAGGTATTTAACGGCTAGATATAAAATTTATATTTCACCGAGTATTAAGAGGTTGGTTTTTAATGGACAGGAGTATATTAGAAGTTATGAGTTTATGAGAACCGTTTACGAGACGTAATGATGTGCACATATTTTCATGAAGTGTTAACGATTATTACGTTTCAGTAGAATTTTTTAATGAACTTAAAATAATGGAATTGATTAAAAATTATTTTGAAAAAATATAACATTATTCAAAAATAACCAGTAGTATAACAAAATTGCCTGTACCATTGTATTATTGGTTTTAATTTTTTTATAGTTACTTTCCCTTCTTTTCAACGAGCAATTATATTGAAAACATTGTTTCTTGATTATGGATACTATGGCGACCTGTCTTGATTATGAACGTACCTACCCTAAAATTTTAAAACTAATACCACTTGTTCTGAACCCATGCTCTTCCGCTCAGCGGATCGTGGAAGCGAAGACGCTGCCACTGCGACTCGATAGTCGATACAGTGTAGAATCGGTTAGACTAATACGAATGAAACTTTTTTGACGGTTTATCTCGTTTATTTTTTTCTTCAAAAAATGAAGTCATCTAGTTACTGGGAGTCACAGATTTGACTTTACGAGACGTTATTATTTAACGTTATTAAATTAGAAATTATGTTAAGTTAACCGCAGAACATTCATACATAGGTGTCCATAATTTGTTGAGATAATTATCAGGGAACATATTCCCGTGGACTCTAATATTAAATATCGAGATCTGCGAGTACCAACGTTTTGGAGCTCACGAACCACTAAATTCATAGTTTTAATTCCGTGAACCACTAAGCGATTTAAAAACATTAGATGAATACGTTTGTCACTGGCACTGATAGTTCAATTTTTTTAAATATAATGCATCTATAAAATTTAACAAAAAGTTTCATGCTCTTTAATTACAAAAATGTAAATACTTATTTCATATTTATTCAATTGATCAGCAGTAGAATCTGAAGAGGTTACATATACCTTGCTCAAGATGTGAATCTTGTTTAAAATCTGATTCAACACATGAATCTCATTTAAGAAATATTTTTATTGTCAATAATTTTAAGCCGTTTCTCAAATATGAGTGAAAAAACCACACCCACGACATCAAGCGAGGTCATTTTATAGAACAAAGAGCAAAATAACTCCGAGACTACGTAAAACAGAGTATAAGAGAAGAAACGAAAATCTGCTGCCTGTCAATAAAAAACCTTTTTGTTATTTGAGTTTCTAACACGAAATCTGTGTGTGGGTGTGCGCGCGTGAAAAATAGATGTGTACAAATAAAATAGATGCTGGAGTCTGAGGTCATGACCGCCAAGAACTACGAGAGGCCAATCGCATGGAATGCATTTTGGATGGGATGTCCACACTGCGAATCTCCGGAGCGGCACTTGGAAGCGTTCGGCCGCGGTAGTACAGGATCTGCGCATGCGCTCCTTCATTTGCAACACAGCAACATGTTGCCCCACATTCACCACCACGCAGCGCCTCTGTGCACTTCTCGATTCACGGATCTTGAAGAATCTGTCTTGGCTGAGTTTTAACGATTTTATCTCTCAGAAGGAACGAGATACGACAATCCGATTAATTTTCTCTCAAGAGAAGCTATTTAGATTAAAGATGAAGATAAAGAAAAAAAATTTGTGAAAACGAGAGAAAACATATCGTTCATTTACTTGACGATATGTTTTCTTAACATCTCAAGCTACATATTATATCTCAAGATACACATTATATTCATTTCGGATTAATTAGAATGCAGACCATTCCTTGAAATGGTCATTCCAAGACAGGTTTTCATATATATTAGTTGTATCCATTTTTTCTTATCTTTTATTCTTCTTTACTTCGCATAGTGCGTTATCTACTACTTGTTAACTAATTTTATAGCACCTCATATATTAACGTTTTCTCAAAAATATTATTCAAACTTCGCTTCATTATCTAAAAGGTAACTTTTATAAAATATTATATAAATCTTGAAAATAAAGCGCCACAACTGTTTCCTATAAATTAAAAAGTTTTAAAGTTAATGAAAAATAGA
>NNCF01126401.1:115616-156219 GCA_002313205.1 Laupala kohalensis | reverse complement strand
TTATAGAGGACTTCGAGATAAGGAGTTTTTAACATTATCAATTTTGACTTATAGAGACATGTTATTGAAATCATTAGAAAATAAAAAAATCGACTTATGAGATTTATTTTACTACATTTGTGTTGTACATGATTACATGAATAAATATTATTTTATGGTAAAGGAACGACTTGAAAATATGTATATACATATTAAAAGAACTCTGTAATTTTCTTTTGAGTCAAGCAATTAACACATTCTTTGTCAATTATATTTTAGATTGCAAACAATACACTAAATATATTGTCCTCGATATCACTACATCTTTTAATGAAAGTACGAAATCATTTCTTGGAACTGGTTATTGACGACAACGAAACTATTGCTTGGAGTTAAAGAGTCTTACGAAAAGAATTTCGATTTACAGAGGCCGCCAAGTTTACATACTTCTTTTTCGAGTTATAGAGTCCGCTAGATTTGTAGTTCGAGTTAGAGAGCGTGATATGTATGGATAGTACATCATAGGAAAATCATATCCAGTTCGAGTTATAGCGTCTAAATAATTTGAGTTGTAGGGTTTTTTGTACTTCAACGGAAGGGAATGGCTAATTTCTTCGTCGTAGAGAGGATTTTGAGTTAACGGGTTTCGAGTTTCCCTCTGCGGCTTACAACCGCAGTTGTAATTCTCGGATACAGCAATCAAGATTTTTTGTAGATGCTTTTCCCCAAAAAACTCGTCTATTGAGTAAACTCGGAGCAGAGAACTGAGCCTTACTAACACTCGTCCTTAGCTGGCCGAAATGAATGTGTGTGTGTGTAATATTCAGTAGTACTCGACCTTGGTATTATATTATAGCACCCAACACACTCAGGAAGAAGGTCAAAAAATGAAAAGAAGAATCTCTTCAGAATGATGCCCTGAGGAAAACGTTTTCGGTACATATATACATACACTCAAGAGGATTATTACTTTGTATCACTCAAAATAGAACACAAGATGTCTCACGGAAAATAAAAAATATGCCTATGATACAGAAAATAATGTAGTGGTAACTACAGTACTCACAGCGAAAAATTGGTGAGCGCACATACAATAGTGAAAATCGGGGAGCCAACGCCAATATTGCGAGATTGCCGACTCTTCCTCTTACTGTGGGCGTTTTACTCGTATCAACGGAATCTTATTTACGGTCGGATGCTGCCGCCTACGTCAGTCGATTCGTAGAACCCGCAGTAATAGATATGCCAACTGTGCTGGACAGAGATATCTAACCGTTGGCCAGCATGACACTGCCTGTATTAAACCTTGCGTGGGTGCCATGGCATGCCGTCTGGAATGGATGGAAGTACGTAGCAGACTTATATCGCGCATTCGCATTGGTTGCTTCTCGTTACCTTTGTTTCGCTGGGAGGACCTTAATCGGTACGTCGACATTGAAAGTATTCTGCAAGATTCATAAACATGACGATTCAATCTGTATTTAGGTCATTGTCTAGGATTAATATTGAGTAAGTAAATATAAATTATAAATGAAAACTAGAGCAAAAAATACATCAACAAACAAAAGGAATATTGCTTTAAATTCTAGATGCAAGTTTCACAGTTTCCTCATTCTCATTACAAAGATTCTTTCGTCATTATTTGACCTTGTCATAATCATTCTCTTATAATTTGTCATTACACCGCTCATAATTAATTAATACAAAGTCCTTTAAAGAAAAGTTGACACCCGAGGATGATAATTTAGTGGAAATGTCAATTTATGTGAGTTAATATTTTCAAATATCAATTGGGAACCGGACTGGACCGAGGAACTAATTCATTAATCTTACATTTCTATGTCCTAACTGTATTTTATATGATATCCTAGATCATGTCCATTTACCGGAATCATATTGCCATTTGTAATACTTTTAATTCAATCGTATCTTCGTTTAAGAAATTGAAGTATGTTTTAATGGAAGAATGAAAAATATTAGGAACATTTATATAATGAAATTAACGTTATTTCAAACACTACCATTTGAAACTACTAATATTATTTAAAAGTAAAATTGAGCTATTGGTTTATAATTGTTAAAAGCTGTCCGATCTAGAATAAGAACCGAAAATAAATTTTTAATTTTATTTGTTCTAGAATGGAAACTGATAATTCTTAATCTACTAGATCCGGTATCGGAATAGAATTGTTATTTTAATGTCACCCTTCCTTCAGTGTTATTTAAAGATAATATTTCAAATACTACAACAGGTTATTGGAATATTTTATGTAGGTGGCCTGAAAATTAATTGTGTTTGAGGTATCTCGGTATATTATTCCCCACGTGAAGAAGTTATCTCGCTTTTGTTTATTACGGATTCAAAAGATTAATGTGTTTTCATAAAATACAACATCTTTGACAGGAATGAACGTGATTATCCTGCGAACTTCAGTTTCTTCTCGCATAGTCTTCGCTCTTCCTTTTACAACTGAACTCTTGCAAGAACAACCTTCCCGCGTGAATCCTCTTGTAGAGCTCCTCGTAATCTACAGGTCTATCGCTCGAGAACAAGCGCCTCGTTACTAGAATTATCCATAATTTATGAGGGAACAACGCTGTTTTATTCGATGGGCATCAATCAACATTAAACACTGTATTCATGTGAACCATTCAGTCAACTCTCGCGTGACGAATAATTCCACGGATTGTCCTCTGAAAGATGAATAAAGCTATCAGGGCAGAATGAACTTTGCCAACACAATACAAAGCCAACCAGTAAACTAGCTGTTTGTTTTTCGCAAGCACCCCTCCATCCCGAGTTCTCGCGAGTGTAATTTGAATGTTCCAACCCTCTTCGGAAGGGGTGCGTCCTGCCCAGAAGCATCTCTCTTATGAATGCCGAGAGGGATGAAGAAAATCCCTTTCGTGGGAGACTGTCATTTTCCGACAATAATTATGCGGGCAAATAAGCCGGAGTTAGGAGGCCAATACGACAGCTATGATAATGGCGGTGGTGGATTCGGTAGATAGCAACATCGAGGATTGAGAAGATCAAACTAGTAAGATGGGGGAGTGGGCAGAGCAAAATAAGAATAAAACGAGAGCTTTTTTATATTTCATATTTTCATGATTTTATTTTGCATTAATCTCCTTTCAAGATAATAATACTAACATTTTTGTTCTTCAGTCTTATTTTCTTTATTTTGTATACTCATAAATATAGAACATATTTCTATATTTCAGTTTCAATTAATAATTTTTCATTACTGTAGCTCATAAATTTTTCCGTAGAATTTATCCAAATTAAATTATTGTTGTATTAATTCTTTAAATTAAATATTCACAAGACTCTATTACTTTCTCACACACACATAATACAGAACAAGTACGATCATTACATTTTATAAATTATAAAAGAATTAAAAATAAATAAAAACGTCATAAAAATAAGCTTGTTTTATCGCTTCCTAGTACTTCAAATAGTTCCTTATCATTTTAGCATTCTAGTTAACGCCACGAGAATATGATTTTATTTATTGTATTACTCTTGAATTATCGATACTGGTAAATAAATATTTTATTGATTTACGAGAATGTTCCATTACCAAATGCGTGAAATAAACGAAAGAAACTTCTAGTAAAATGTTAAATTTAAATAATCGGTCCCAATTTAATTGAGAATTCGTGTTAGAAAATTGTTCTTTAGAAAATTCGTGTTAGAAAAACTTTATTTCGTTAATTCGTGACTTTTCTCTTGTAGAGAAATAGTAAACTGTTAAAGTAAAAATTTTTAAACTCAAGATTTTGACGATATTATGGTAATTTCCTTTTTGTTTCATTAAATTGTGTGAGTTTGGTAAACCAGTGGACCTATTTCCTCTAGCATTTATCCGTTTCTGAAAGGAGAAGAACAGACGCAATAAAAAGTATGACATTTCTTAATTCATACTTGCTGGACATATGAAAGACCACCAAATATTGCAATCAGGGAGTTATTAAATACTGTTCATAATTCCCTGAAGTCGCATGCTGCATGGGTCAGATACCCTGGCGATGGACAGTGAGGCGTGAGTAAGCAGAGGTGAGGGGTCAAAGAAACAGCGAGGGGGAGTGCTTCTAGCAAATGGAGTGACGAGGGAGCAATAGGATATGGGGTGAGTGGAGAGAATCTTCGGATCAATAGGACTACCAAACCATTCTAACCACTGTTACGACATCCGTTTGGAAACTGTACCCACATATCCAGTTTTACAGGTTAAGAAATGCTGTTGTCACATCCTTTGCCTTTTCATCGTATATTTTTCTTTAATATTCACGACAAACATTTTAAACCATCCATGAACTTGTTGCCTTGCTTTTCTTCATTACTACTTCATTTCTCGCCCCGCAACATCAATACTGACAATTCCACGGAACAAAAGTCATAACCAAGTATCGTCAAAAAGTAATAAGCAAGGCAAAAAGTATCGTCGTGACCAACAGTATAACAGGCTGATCACCATCCGCAGCGCAACCGAGAGCCCTTCATTTGGCTCCGCCCTTTGCAATCAGACAGTTTCCCGCCGCGGGTGGACGCGCATGAAAAATGGCACTTCCTCCCCCGGAACCCTCCTGGGTGGGGAACTGAGCGATTGAAGGACAAGGGTCGATAAATGCTTCCCTTAGCACTTGGAAGGGCAGAAAAAGATGGACTTGAAATCAACAGTTGCTCTCATTACTTCAGACTAAATGGAACAAATAAATACATTTATTTAACATAATTTACGATGTGCAGATACATTAAAGGCAATCAATAACGTAGATACAACACTGGTTTATTGTCTAGATCACATAATGAGTGACTTCATATTTTCACTACGTTTCGAGGTTTTGGTTTGGCCTCCTCAGAGTCTGAATTATAATTCCAAGTCATGATGAAAGGAAGTAACAGCACGGAATGATACGATGCTGATGTATATATTTGGAATATTATAGAATTTCTACATGATCCTAGTTAATTATTACTGTTTTATAATATGACATGTGATGATTCACAAAAAACTTTTACTGGCATAACAACGTTTACGAACCCGAAGAGGAGGCCAAACCAAAACTTCGAAACTTTGCTCTCAACTATAATGAAAATATGATGTTACTAATCATGTGATCTTGACAATAAACCAGTGTTGTATCTATGTTATTGATTGCCTTTAATGTATCCTCACATCGTAAATAATATTAATATCGTATCATAGACAATTAGAGAGTTAGAAGACGTAATAAACAAAGAAATTTAGTCTATAAAAAGATGCGGATGACCTCGTGCAGGACAATAAAAATTTACTCTCCGGAAGCAAGCAAGGGACCATCCCATTAACTCTGACCAAGGGTCGTAAGGCTGAGAGAGAGATATTAGATAAGATGTATTAAGTTATTCGAATATTTATGTCATTAGCTGAACTCACCTAATATCGCCTTGGATTCATACCGACAGTTTCACAGAGTTGGTTGTATTTTAATAAACAGTAATCTTCACAAAAATAGCCTTGAAACCCACCCGCGTCTTAAAAAAAAACACTCTGATGAGGTGGATACAGTGCATAGGTAGCATCCACAAGTGAGTACTTCAAAATGGTCATTAATTAATTGCCTGATATCTACTTGAAACGATAGGAGAAAAAGAGAAATAGGTATACAACAGAAAGGAGGAGCAGGTATCATGAAGACCAAGTCCTCATTCGGACGTTTACCCAATCGCTTAGCGGATTTTATTCTCATTTAACTGCGACCGAAAAAAAAAAAGAACTAGCTATTCTCAATCACCTCGTTATGGCAAGGCACACCAAAGAAAAGATTAATCGATAAACCGAAAAAGTGTTCAATTACATAACATTTTTAAAGAATGAGATGGTACAGTATTACTTTGAAAACGTAATAATCACGAATAATAAGAAATAGGAATAGATATCTGATTTTTTCCATCCCACTTGCGATTACTGAAGTGTTATTCCAGTCAATATTCAGTGCCGTCAGTGCACTATGAAATCCCATTATTCGCGTAGGGTGATCACGCAAAAAGTGTACTTTTACTTTCCTGGCTGATGGGTAGAACATCTTATTGACAAGAATATAATTCGCAAGTAAAGAATTACGTAATGCATATAAATCCTAATTTATATGTGATGTGAGTACTTTTATTAAAGAACGTATAAATCAATAAAAATCGTGAATTTAGTGTTATTTCAACTCTTATGACTTTTAAACACTATACTCAGAATAAACTATAGTTCGACAATAATTTGTACATGTAAAGTTTTTGCGTTAAATTACAAATATATTGACATTTTATCAGTATTATAACTCGCAGCTAACTTTTTATCTTATCTACGAATTTTTGCTGAAATTTTTGAATCCACCTCTGCCTTAGGGCCCGTGATCGGAATTGATGGGATGGTCCCTTGTTTACTTCCGCCGAATAAAATTAGTTTGTTGTCCTCCACGTGGTCATACGCAGTTTGTACTGTTTTTGACAAATTTATTATTATTAAAAAAATTATTATTATACCGTACGGTGATTTGGGGCAAAATTCTGCGTGAGGCAATGATTCTATCGAATTTGTGAATTTGTATTGATGGGTATCTAGTGCTCACGTATTTTTGATTTTGATTTATCTTTATTATGAAGTGCTTATTTCTGTTTTTGCATTACCTATGAAGTGAGAATATCCAAGAATTTTAAGAAAATCCTTATTTTTATCACAAACTTTAGTTACGTATTGTATGCTCCAAATATTGTTACTATCTCAATTCTACCTCAGAATGTCGTACCTATGCAAATTAATTTTTTTTCTCGCGGGTGTTTTCCTTGAATTTGATGTTGTTTTGAAAATCCTATTGTTTCTCGCCACAGCTGGGGTGAAGATCCTCAATATGAGGGCAAATATGATTTTTGACCCATCTCGCGTGAGTGAAGAATACCATGTTTCCGAAATTTTGAAAGTAAGAAGTGCGTGACAAAAGTAATTATTTTGTTGGAGAGATAGGTAATATTTACAAGAATTTAACGTCTAATTTATGTTCCCCAACAATTTTCAAGCCTTACATATGTGAACAACGGGAATGTTCCGCACCTTACCCTACTATTGGCACATCGCGTATAAAATATTGATTGATATAAAGAGATAGTTCAGTGATAACTACAAATGGGTGTTAGGGACATAAATGCAGAGTAGTGCTCGTGTCTGATAATGTGTTTGCTCATTGAGTTCTCTCCCTCTGTAGGGGAGCAGGGACAGACAGCTTTTAGTGTTCTCACGCCACAAAATATTTTATTGCGTTATTTGCGAGAGACGTTTCACACTCCTGGACTCGATATATCACCTCGCAGTGTCAAGACTCATGCACACTTCACAGCCAATAAAAATCCTCCCTCGCTCGTGACTCATCTATGAAATCTAACCCTGCCGCCATTCACGAGTGCATATATTATCAACAAACTGTTACGAAAGGGAACCGATGGTCAAGGAATGAACACTCTTCACTTCTCATCGTTTCGATAAAAATGTATATTTTAATACCACACATTCTGGAATTGAATTTTATTTTCCAGGAGGTTTGTATAAAGACATAAAATTATGAATTTCAGGTAATTAACGCGCTGTAAGACGGTCACTGTAGAGCGTGTGATCACCAACTGTTTATGTTGACTGTTAACCAATGACTATTAATTGACATATATATTTTCCTTACATTTAGACCTAAAAATTTGGCGTCGTTCGATGGGTCAGGGAGGGGCAGTTCCACCCCTACAATTTTTGAATTTAAAAAAAATAGGCCTTTGTACCTACCAATTAATATTTTCTAAATGGATTGACTGCGATTCAATCCGTTGTCTTGATCAAGATGTAAAACATACACAATTACTAGTCCATCCGAACAGTAGTTGTTATTTCTTAGATGAACATCTTTTGTTATAGGGAAGGTATCGAAGAGACAAAGCCAAAAATAATTGTAAAAATACAATTTTATTACATAATCCGTGAAAATAGAGAAATAAAATGTATAATCATAGATAAATATTGTCAGTTTCTATTTGTGTTACGACAGTTAATGGAAGTGCAGCCTACTTTGCAGCTTTAAGAGCTACGTCAGTCATTTCATTACCAGAAAATTTTATTCTTGGTTTCTTAGAATTTATATTATGTTAGATAGACACACAATGTAATAAGTATTATGTGTAAATAATATAAAATGCTTATAAAATAGAAGTGTGGCAAATTATTTGTATCTAATTAGTTAAGGGACTTCATGTACTCTGATTTCACCAATCAATCACCATTCTATAAAACACTATTGCTTGCCCTCCCTCCAGCTCCTCTACAAAAATTTGAAAAGGTGCACCCTCCCATCAAGTGTTATGAAACCTTTCTCATTTGTTGCAGGGCAATTTCTTCTGAGTCAGCGGCGTGCTGCGGAGGCAGCACCGAAGCTGTTGAGAGCGTTGGAACTAACACGTCCCGCGGCTCCGTTGTATGAGGACGCTGTCAACGCGGCGACTGCACTGCGCCTGGTGGGAGATCTGCGAGGTGCAGAAGAACACTATCGTCTTGCAGTGAGATTAAAGCCAGAGGTGAGACTGATTTGAGTATTTTTACACGACGTTCGTAAGGAAACTAGGTTAACTTATTTTGAAGAATTATTTTAAACTACTAAAAATAATGTCAAAAACTGGCTATAGAGAAGAATCGTTGATCACATTTTCAGCCTCCATATTAAATAAATACGGATATCTTGCGTTCAGGCCCAAATAAAACAATTTCTTGGTTACGCTAACGTTTCGATATAATCTATATCTTCTTCAGGGCTACATAATCATCAACAAAAGGATATTTTCATCATAAAGGATATTTTCATATACACTAAACTACAGAACACTCAACCAACAGAAAAACAATTATATACATATATAAAACATGGTACATACTTAACCATTCTAAAAACGTATTACTACGTTCATATCATCCATAACCATCCTTCACATACTGCCTACAAAGAACTGCAACCATTTCATAACATTACTTTACATCTGCACTCATCCAGCAAGCAATTCTTGTTCTATGATCTAAGTTCTCATGTGCGTGCCCCTCCCATTACTCATAGAGGATAATGGTAGCTTAGATCATAGTCAGAACAAGAATGGCTTGCCGGTTGTAAGAATGAGTGCAGATGTAAATAGTGAAGTCATGGTGAATAATGGGACGGGGGCGCACATAGTTGATCGGAGGTTGGTTAAGAGGGGTTCTACTGTACCTGGTCATTCGACAACAGAGGGTTATTCGATTGAAAACTTGTCTTTGGTATTTAGTTGAACAAAATTTTTTAAAAAAGAAGAAATGAAATGTCAACCCAAAGTTTTCACTTCAATTCTGTAAAAGCGTTTTTTATGGTATTCTACAAAAACAATTTGTTTAATAAGTAATATTTAAATCGATTCCTGAGACGTAAAAACGTAATATTCACATGATGTGCATAACATTAGTATGCTGATCTACACGAAAGCAAAATTTGAGAACGCGAGCATTTTTACTTGTGGAATTGAATCTATGATTAGCTAAGCAAATGTCTCTATTTTTTACCACTTAAATTAGTTAAAACAATTTCATAAACCTACAGCTAAAATAATAGACCATATCCAGAAATGTTTTTATCCAGGAATTATTTCTGGAGCTTCATTCGAGAGAGGCAAGCAAATGTAACTATCCAATAACATGTGCATTTCTTTGCCGAGAAGCTTTCATGTTTTTGAATCTGCTTTTCTCTACATAATTTATTTTAATTAATTATTATATCCTTTTAAAACCCTTTTAACGCTATCTCGCATTTAGGTTCCCTTCTCGTTATTTAATTTGCTGAGGTCCCTTTATGGTACAACATGAGAATGAAAGAATGGTGCGCAACAGAGAAGCTTGCGAAAGGAATAAGCGGAGAGCGTACTATTCTAAACGATAGAGAAGAACACTACCGCACTCTCTCGCGTAGAGCGTACTTTTCTCTGTTGTTGCACATTGCTTTTTTGCTCAATATTCCACTCTTGAAACGCGACACGGTGTCCGCAAATGATCTTTGTTTTAATATATATTTCAATGACAAAAGATATTAAAAAATACCCTTAGTTAAGGAAACAAATCGGTAAAGGTCGCCATTTTTCGGGATATTAGAATATTACAATATGCAACTCTGTTGATTCATGTACACTCATGTAATTTTACTCACTCAGAGAACATGTTGTCTAAGGGGGAAAACATGTACGGAAATGTAGGATGTAGGAGGTGGGTAATAGAAGCTATTATTAGTAGGTCGGTCGGTTCGCTGGATTTCCCAATAACTTCGCCCACTTGGAGGTGCTGGAGTAGTTAGTAATAGCGTTAGTGATACTAGGAGTTGTAAGAGGTGGATTGAAGGAGGGTACGCTTTTCAATTGCCACAGATATATATGAACTGGGAAAAGCTTCAGATTTTTTCTTGTCCCGCCGGGAATTGATCCCGTGACAAGCAAGCATGCTGGCAATAGTGTCCTTTGAGACCACTACTTATTGGGACATTAGTTAAATTCGTAGAAGTTGGCAATTTGTGTAAGGCAGCCATATTGCATTATTTTCTGTGAAGTTTCATGACGTTGAGTGTTCATGTGCAAGTACCTTTTCTCCTGCGCAGGAGGCATCTGGCTTGGCGAACCTTGGAGCGCTGTACCACTTGCGAGGGCGGTTGACGGAAGCGGAAGAATGTTACGAGAGAGCATTGCAGCTTCAACCAGGAGACGCTGTCACAAACGCCAACCTACAACGCTTACGACGGTTGCAGGTGGCGGCAGCACGTACATCCTCTGCAGGTCGCTCTTCTTCTCCTTCTTCTTCTCCGACGCCCTCCACAGTCACACAAGCAGCACACACAGATTAATGCTTCCTTCTCTGCAGTGTTCAAACAATATTCTAAGCTTTAACCAAATGAAGAGACATAAGGACTCATATTTCTGTCTCCGGATATAGACAATTTACACACACTTTGGTAGTTCTGACTCAGATGTTGTGCCAAAAATGAATTGTGTTGATAACCTCGAAAGGTAATAAAAACACTTTTCTTCTGTGGAAAAGGCCCTGGAATTGAACCCAGGATTCCCTGCTTTTATCGCGGGAACTCTAACCATGACGCAACTCGTTTACCTACTGAATCTGCATTAATAGAAAGATTGTTAAGACGAGAATGTTGTATCACTGATAAAATTTTGACTTAAATATTAATTTACCGATATGTTCTTTGTTTTCGATGAGACATCTACGAAGCGAACAGATGAGTCAGATATAAAAGCGTATTCAAATCTTTCATATCTGACTCATCAGTTCGTCTCGTAGGCGCTTTACATGTATTAAACATATTTTCATGAAATAACATAATAGTAGTGAGAAATACAACTCCATAAAAAACTGAATTAGAGAGAAGAATGCACAAAATAATTTTGTTAAAAATGTCTTTTTAAAGAAGTAACATTAATCATAATTTGATTGTCATTTTTTAACAAATGGAACAAAATTCAATCCACCAAGGCAAATTATACCTCACTAACTGAATTATACAGAAAAAAAATACATCTTTCTTCTTTCCATTTCGTGAAAAACTGGTTATATTGGCGTATCACATCCATTTTATGAAATAATAATTTTTCCATATAGAAAAAAATTCAAACCAATTTATTGCTATTTTATGAAAAACATATAATGTAAAATCGGTTTTTCGTACTGAATGAACGATTATGTTTTACGACAAAGCAATCTAAATAGAACGAAAAAATTGCTTCCTTTCCTCTTCAATGTGCAAAAATTTTGTATACAAAAATATTTTATCCCCCAACTCATTGCGACACAAAGACAAACGAGATTACAGTGTACAATAGTACTCATCATTAATGGTATAATATTCCTGTTTGTAAGAATCTGGTTTTCAGAGTTTGAAATTCATTTTTATTAAATACGAAAAAATTACACTCACTCAGCTATGTATATGAAAGACGAATCGTAAATAAGACATCGAGATGAACAATTTATGTTGCAGGAATAGCTATTGGATATACGACAATCTTTCTCGATAGTTATATTAGCTCACGTTATATGAAAACGACTTTTTATGGTCTAGGAAAAAATTGACCACTCTCTCTTCTAACCTTTACGATCGATGATATCGTTGGAAAATCATTACGCACTTGAACGATATGACACTCTTAACAGTTTGTTTGATACTGTGGGTAATTCCTGGTTGGATGGCAGTTTTATTGAGTAGTTACTTGAATGAATCGATCACGTATTGCTTTTTTTAGATGGAACTAAAATGTGATAGTATTAACTATAAACGACGGTGCACCTAAGGTTCTTTTATTTTCAGAAAGTATGTGTCATAGTCGATATACCTATTACAACCCTTGGGAAATGAGGCACAAATTTAAGTCTGAAAATATTTGAGTTTATTGAGTGGATCTGTGAATTAACGTAGTTTCCTCTCTAAGGAGTTAGGCTTCTTAAAATTCATTGATGCTGTCATATTGAAGCCCTCCTATTGCTCTCCTTCCCGCTTTGCTGATTGAGGTGAAGCGCTTGAAAATAGTTCACTCAACTTTTGTAAGTTGTCTATCTGTCACGTGAACTTAAGCAAACTCTGAATTGTGATCTTGGATCATTTATAGGTGATCCTTCATGGATTTTATTCAATTCAATTTCAATGTAATGTAATAGATTTTAATGTAATGCAGATTATTGACTAATATTTCGGTAATTGCCTAGAACAATGAAAAAATGTAGGATTATATTATTATAAAATATTATTTCTTTCGTGAAAAAATGACGAGTGAATAATTATGTAAAATATCACAAGATGAAAATGTTTCAACTTACGTGTAGGAAATTAAATTAATGAAAATTATTGTACATAAAAATATAAGAAGTAGTTTTGTACTTTTGAAAAGTGTACAGAAGAAAAACTGAATGGAAAACTTTAATTTTACTTCAAAAACGTCCATGGTAGAATAAATGAAATGACTGGAACTGCAAAGAACATAAAATATGATTGGGGATAAATCAGTGTTTCAAAACTTGAATATGGCGGACTTTACTCCGCATAGGTCAAATTCACACATAAGCTCATTTTACAATACTTTTAAAATGTCAATGACTTCTGAGTGTCTAAGAACGTCTCTGTGAGGTAGATAAAACAATTGCTGTATTAAGTCTGTTATGTTGAAAAGAATGAAGTAATACTTTAAGCTTCTCTTTCACTTAATAAAGAGCATGAAAACAGACTATTTTGAGAACATGTTGGTTTAAAATCTAAAACGTAACTGATGAACAAATAAAATTATTTTTACATGTCGATTATTCTCTTTACAGCAAGATACAGAAGAAATGAATATTATTGTATAGTTTGTGATTTGTAAGTAGAACAGAACTGTAATAACATGTATTTTGTCATATAGAAAATATGTCTTGTAAAAATACTTCTATTTTCTGTGGGTATGTTCGTTTATATTTTTCAATAAAGAGTTAAATGGAATCTCCTCGTATCCATTCTGCCAAAAATTAACACCTCATCATGTGATCCCACGCTTCACGCCATCCGAAGCTACGAGAAGCACTAAAAACTAATGGTTTCCCGATGTTGATTTGGTGCACCGTAAAATCCAATTGCAGTGCACGTTAACGTCTGTGATAAAGCTGGGCGGTCGTGCGTGCAGGCTACCGACTTACCGACACCAACGCACACCTCTCGCGCACAATATTGTCAGCGAGACTCCATCAACGTGACGCAGCAGATCAATCAACCAGAATAAGAACACATTAAAGATCAAAAATAAGAAAAATATATATCTAACATCCCCGCGAAACGAAGTTATCTGAAATACGAAATTTATTTATTGTCATTTTAGCTTTAGGAATGCCTCTGGACACTCGCGGATTTTATCACTGGTATCTTAAATGATACTTCACGTAGAGACTATAGCAATAATAATATTGATTTCAATGTGTTTTAAAAATATGTTTGTGTACCATAAAATGAGTCAATAAGGTAAACAAACATTGTTCAAACCAAAAAACTATAAATAATAATCAACGACACGGCTGGAATAAAATTCAGTGGTATTATAATTTAATTTTAATTCGTAAAGAACATATGACGTTGTTTTTAGTGTAATGTGGGAATAATTTAGTACCGACACTTCACTTGTGTATTTGCAATATTTGTCTAAACACGGTCAAGTGTAGAGGAGCTATATGTCTGTATTTTGCTCTGTTGTGGCAAATCCGCGAAATCCGCCCTCTTGTCGGTTTTTAGCCGCACGTTAAAGGACTGAAATAAGGCACATATTTGCGTGAACCGTGCACACTTGGTTAACCACGATTCGCTCAGTAGAGCGCGCGCGATGGAGACTGATTGATATTCTGATCCTTTGACCTTTTTTATTCTGTAATTTCTTTTACGTGAACTGGAACAACGAAATAGTATTTCTTAAAGTATATCGAATACATCCCGTTTATCAATAGTATTAGCAAACATATTTGGTATTATTGATTTATTTGTTCCGTCCATATGAGGATAGCATGTTTGTGAATACATCAAATATTTGCCAAATACAGCGAATACGATACATTAATACCGCAACGCTAAGTGTAGTGCCAGTACTATGAATTATTCTCGCTCTTTCCGTCACGTAGCACGTTCCTCTTTACGGAAGGCCCTTCCCTAGGTAGCTAATCGTGATGCCGAGTCGTAATGCGACCTCTGTGCAGTGCACTTCGTTCCCAGTGATGGATCAAAGTGATCCAAGGGATAGTTCTTATTATACAAGAAAATAGGAGTATGTGGAACTATTCTGACAGTGAACAATTAATACATTTGCGTGATCTAACATAGTGATTTCGGAAGTTTCATTATTTCTTCATTACGGTTTGTTTCTTATGCCACATTTCTTTCGACAGAGTAAGAGTATCAGTGTTAAAACTCCAACCCTTTTTCGTTAGGATGTAAATTTCCTGCTCATATTTATTCACTCTGTGTCTTTATGGAAAACATGGTTTTATAACCTCACTAATGACGGTATTTTANGGGGGGGGGGGGGGGAAACGCGAGAAAATACAGTAATACGAAATTAATTCTGGATCTGAAACTTATCCAATGGGTACTGAATCATAATTTAATCATGTGATAGTGATCGTAGTGATAGTGATCAGCAACCGACTGAGTATTAGTATGTTTCCAATCATTCAACAACAAGCACAACCATCATCCCTCAGCGTGCAACCGCATTCTCTCAGAACAAGGACAACCCTGCTACACCATCATGGAAGGTCAAGCATGAGAACTTCAAGAGGTAAGATAGCTTTGTACTTTGTAATAGCTTTGTACTGATTACACAAAGATAGGTATCGTCCACGTTTCTTCATATAGTTGATAAGACTTTTAATTAATAACATATTTTTTATGAAGCTAATTGATCTATATCTACTGTATATTGCAAAATATTCGTTGGGATTAATAATTGGTAAAAAAAAAAGAAGACAGGTATAACCAAAATAATGTTGGGAGGAGAAGAAAATATTTTAGACAATAGTTTTTCAGTAATATTGGCATTTTTGTGACTTCTGACCAACTCATTACAGTATTTCCTTGTGATATTTACAATCTCTGAAATCCCAGCGCAAAGGATTTCACACCGTTTCTCCTTACTTCATTCAAGACTCTTCTCAAGTATTATTATACAGTATATCGTCCATTCCAGTGCGTGAATTGATAGATAGAACGTTTTCAAGGGGAAGAGGTAAAGAAAACGGCTATGATGCGACTACAAGATCTTACAATATTTTCAACATTGTACGAACAATCATATTGGGCTCTTGAAAAAAGAGATTAAATAATATATTTTCAATTGTCATAATAATACAGGAAATGTTGAAATCGAACTAGCCTGATGACCTGTATCGCGTAATCGGCTCTTGCATTAGATTGTATTTCGGAGATCTGGTGAGATGTCCTTGGGAACAGCTGCGTGTGATTGTTTCACAATGTATCAAGAATTGTTTTTATTGGTAAATAATCCCCATATGTTTGAAGATACTTATTAATTGTTATTAATTAGTAAACGAAATGTCTAATTTTCCTAATCCCTATCATTCTCGATATTTTAAAATCTCCTATTAAATCCCCTTCTCCGGACCGTTCATTCATATGGGCTGAATGGGACGCAAGTAAATACGGTCTTGAATGAGGCTAAATATATTCAATGGCTCTTGTTTATTCAAGAACAGGATCAAATTCTTTTTCACCATGATCATGAAATACAATATTCGTCGTAGTATTAAATTCCAATATTGACTCAAAATAATGAGACATTATTCTTACTTTTTATAGCTTCTTTATAGGTAGGATTTGTAAACAGTACCCGAGAATTCTAGTTTATATACTGAGAAGGATTATTGTTTAGGCCTTTTATTGCTGTAGTTTAGAGTGAAATTCCTGAAGTGTATATTTCACTTCCATAATTCACGAATCAATTTATCGTATAAGATACGTATGTCTTTCTTTCTTTGTCTTACATACGTATTTTGTATCAGTTCTCCAATATTCATCGCGGAGGGTGACGAAAACGACTAACTCGATATTTTTTTTCTCAAAATTTTGTTCCTTGCGACCATAATCCTGGAATGTGAGACATTTGGAACCACATTGGCACTTCTTTTTATATTCCCTGTTGTGTAAGAACATTACGTACGAATAAAATATTTTCAATCTCATTCTAGCATTAGAAAAATTAATCCGTCTATTAGAATCCTTTATCAGATTTTTTTTCGAAACAAATAGGAATAGAAAAAAGTTAACCGTTCCTACGATTCATCTAATTTTGATTAATAGTATTTAATTGCAGATATAATTACATCATTAGATCAGCAAGTACGTAGGTATATTCTACCCTTTAATCATTATAAATGATTTCCCGTAAAATCTAATAGAGGAGTTCATTGGGAAATTGAATATTAGGAAGTCTGCATTGGGTTGTTTGGCAAATTAATCCACTTACCTTCTAGTTTCAATTGATATTTACCCTATAACCAAGTATGCATCTTCAAGCGAAAGAGAGTAAACTATTTTATAGTAGTTCGTCACTTATGTTAAGAGATGAGTAAAAGTAATAATTTTATGTAAATTAAATGTAAAATATTTAATGAAAAACTGCTCTTTAAAAGTACTATGTGTATTAACGCGTGACAGATGTATTAAACATATTTCAATTTTTAATTATTAATTTTCCTTTTGTGACAAATTTTGATGTATAATTAAGTATAAAAATGTACTAAGGTACAAAATTCGTTAAATACCATAGGGTAAAAGTACCAGTGTCCGACAATTTACCACTGCTAGACACAATCATATAATAAGGTTTCACTGTACTTTTTAATTTTGATGCAATATTGAACGCCTTCTTGAAACAAGAAAGAGGAGCTCTATGTAATTCATGGGACAAACAAAGTAATATGATGGGTTATTGAATCAACAAATTTGGCCATTCGTCTGAGTGAAGGTAGTATACCGTTTTGCTGCTAGGTAACCTTAGATTAACTTCGATTCTTAGTCGGAATATTAACATCAAATATATTGTAAGGAATAATTAATTCCTTACTCTTTAATACGTTTATCTTAGAAATTATTTCAAGAAATTATTTCAAGTTTTGTTATGGGGCGAGCAGATTTGACAGAGAATGTGGGGTACGCGGCGAGACCAGAGCAAGGGACAAAAATGAAGTGGGAAGATAGTTCTTCGAAGGTTCTGGGCTTTGCCTTTTGGAATGAGGTCACAAATACGTCCAGTTAAGTGCCCAGGCGTGCTACGAATTATTATGTGGGGGATTGAAGAACGAACACGAAGTTAAAATGACTGTGAAATAAATTGACCAGACGCGGTGTCAAAATTTAAACTAAAAGGTCATACGGAAAATTACTTTAGAAATTTGGAGAGGAAGTTCGGTGACACTATGATTGGTGACAGATTCTGGAACACGTGTGAAGTTATAAATAAAAATATGGAAAGTTGTCCAGTGGATGAATAGGTGTTTGTTTGCGAGTCCTTTTAGCGACACTGATGAACGATGGAGGTTAGAAGGAGGGGTAGAGAATCGAGGTTTGACTGGCGGGCCACATAGCTCACGGGGCTTCAATAGAAAATGAGTGACGAGGCACAGAAACAATGTAGGGCCATAAACATCTATGGAGGAAGTGTCTAAGGATTTAGAAAGTTAAGGAGTGTCAAAGATATGGGTCAGACACGCTGGAATAAAGTGTCGTGGGCGAGAACGAGGAGATTAAAAAAGGGGGATGTCAAAATTAAATATCATCTTGAGAAAATATTAGGATCACGAGTCTGGCAAATGCCGCAGAATGGAAACTAGTGGAATAACACCAAGTTCAGAGACAAGGAAGAAACCATATAAATCCGGCGTGGCGATTTGCCAGTAGTGAACATACATCACATGAGGGCAACCAATCAGAAGTACTCCACGTGGAGCGTAAAACTAAGCATTATTGGCGAACAAGAACATGTGACGGAAGAAAGGGAGGAGCTTTATCTCAAACTTGAGGGTGCCGAGTGGGGGCGAAGTTGCTTAATCAAGAGACAACACACGTTGGGCAGGACAGATCGCACGGAACATCGTCAGTAGATCACAGTAGATCATATCCGTAACTTCGGTTTGTCACTTGTTCATTAATTTCGTTCAGCACTATGTTCACGATTTTGTTGACTTGTTGTTCGTTATTATGTTTCATTACGAGCAGTTCACATGTTGATCACTCTGCTTGAGTTGATCATAACTTTAAAGAACTTTGATAATTTTTGAACTTATGCAGTTGATCAGTTACAAGTTTCGGCAGCCGGCGTGCTACGAGCAACTGTAATTAGAATTCGAACACGCAATACTTCATCATAAGTAGTTGGTTCAAGTTTCGTTTGAGGTTTCGCTCAAGTTCCCGACCGTGAAATATAAACTCATCTCAACTTCAAATGGTTATGAACTTTGATAAATGCCATCAAGTGCGGTGTCTTCGTCAATTGGAACGGAAGGAACGTCGGGCATGTCGTCTCTTATGCTGTGCGGAGGGTCGTCAGTCTCTGATGAATGGGAGAACTGTGCAGGCGTAGCGGTAACCTTGAATGGTATGGTCTGAGATGGGGCGTGCTGGCCTCACATCACTTCGTTTTGGTAACTGATGGTCCATCTTGAAGTACTATTGTTAAGGTAATGACTGACTGTCTGCGTCCAGTATTTTGTTTACTATTCGCTTCGAGAAGAATCAGTGAATCGAACTCTGTGTTTGTGTTATTCTCCATAGACTCTTATGGCAATCATGAACGTTAATTGATAAGGTCATTGAAGACAGCCATTGATCGTAGAAAATCATACTCTCAATTATAATTACAATTAAAGTGTAGCCAGCATGAAAATTTCTTAAAGAGAATAATCAAGCATTATGTATTGTAATTGAGATTTTGGGGGAACATTTAAATGGTATATTTTGGGGAAGTGCTTGCATATGAGATGTTAGGGGGTAAGGATAATGTGTAATTTTGATACAATAAATAATTAAACCAATTTCATCTGAGTTGCTTTTTCCTTTCGTATGAAATATGTGTATTTCACGTTCTATAAAAAGGGCCGAAACCCTACCTATTAATTTTAAATATCCAGGTGTTATGGAGAAGTAGTTGCGTGGGTTAGGTAAGTAAGGTGGTATTACCCACTACACCATTTATAATAAATTGTTACAATATTGAAATTTAATAATTCAGATATTTTCTGATGAATTGTAGATTTTTTGTTTGGATATCAAGTATTCCCTAAATAAATAAAAATGTGAAAACTGATGCAACTAGAATGCGATACACGTTCATCAGCGCAATTAAAATTTAAACTTTGACTGCTAATCAATTTGAATGGTAGGACATCTCCTTACGTGGACTTATTTAATTGATTCTTGCAAGGTATTGCTTTTCCTTCTGTTTCGGATGAGTTCCCGAGCACCTGCTCTTGAGGTTGGTCAGGGTTAACTTCGCTGCGGGCGTGAACCGTGAAGTATTGTTCCTTGCGTTGCGGCGAGCAACTGAATTATGAATGTCTTTTATGTATTTGTATGTTTACCACCATCCTCCCAGAGCCCTTCATGCGCACGATGCAACACTTCATACATCACTCGGAATGAAGGAAGCAGCTCTATCCGTAGCAATGTGTTCCCAAAAAACAGGCTTGTTGAAGGGAAGGGTAAATCCAAGTGGTAAACAGGTTAATCGTAAAGACCTTGGGATCTGGAGAGATTTGTTTATTACAAACGACAGAGTAACCAGAGTAATGTTTCTGTTCGAAATAAATAATATAACTTTAATATTTAATACTTCATAGTGCAAATATTCCATAATTTGTTACTACATTTTCAACAATAACTTCGTTATTTATACCGTAACTCCAGCAAAAGTTCAAGATGGAAATGAAATTTTCCTTTTTTTCAGTTATTACAAACACATTTCATCAAGAAAATGCTTCACAACAAAACCACTTTTCCAATTATTTCAAAGATTCACCCCTTAAAAAAATGTTAGTTTTACTGAAATCTCTTAAATTGGTGTGAACCTTATGTTATGTTGAACAGATTAATTATGTTACGCAGTTGGTANAAAAAATGTTATTTTTACTGAAATCTCTTAAATTGGTGTGAACCTTATGTTATGTTGAACAGATTAATTATGTTACGCAGTTGGTAAGCGCATGAGCGCGTTAAGTTGAAGGTCCCAAGTTCGAATCTCGATCCCGTCTCCCATTTTCATTCAACATAACATAATTAATATGTTGCCTGGCGATGTGGTTCACCGTAATTTAAGAGATTTCTGTACGTTTGTGAACTCCAGAATTAAAATGTACCGATTCACAATAAAGTTCTTCCTAAGGGAGTCACCCCATATGAGGATTCTAGTCTCTATGAGATCACCTCAGAGGTCTGTGTGTCTCGTAAGTTGAATGTCAATATGGTAGATTGGACCCAGGGGCACACGGGGTGACTGTAGGAAAATACGATATTTATGTTCTGTTTGTATTGGCCAATCTTTATTCGTTATTGCAAATACGTCTGTATTCTTCATTATTTTAATAAATTTTCCTCTTTCATCACCAATAAATAAAGCATTACCCCTAGTACTAAAACCATCTTCTCCCTTAACACTTCAATGGATATCTTCTGTTTACTAAGGTATTACCAAAACACGTCAGTTGGATTTCTGACAATATTTCTAGCTTATACTCTTATAACTTAATCCATTTATTTACAACTTATTTTATTTCCCTTTCAATTTCACGTCTGCTTTTTCCTCCCAATTGTATTGTCATATCCACATTCGCTACAAGAAAATATTCCCTTTCACTTCTTCCAATATATAATTTAACAAATCTTTTCATAGAACAGGCTTACATTACCTTACATGTTTCTTACATTACCAATATTCAAATAATTTTTTCATTAAATATTGTCTTTTTAGAGTAATATTGTTTTCTTTTCTTGTATATTTAGATTTGGGTGGATTTGCAGATGGACGGGTCTTATAGCCTTAACGATTTCTCGAATAAAAATATTCAATTTTAAACTGACCGGGCTATTTGAATTTAATAATGAATAATTAAAATCACAAACTGTTCATCATTTTGTAATATGACGTAAATGTGCTAAATTTCATTAATGAAGTAAATCGGTGTTGGTATAATTCTTCACGTAATGATATTACTTACTGGTTGGGTAATAAAGTTATTTGAGATATATTTCAGAAGATCTTAAACCTGGATCTCTCTGACTTTTCCCGTTCTATCTCCCCAAGAAATACGAAAATGTGCCTTGACTTTCATTCACGTCTTCAAAATCACTTTCGTAATTTCTCTATTTTCACCTCTTGAAGTGTCGGCGCGAAGTCTCGAGGGAAATACGACGTCCTTCGAGCGCTCACGAAATACGAAAAAGCTCGCAACGATGAGGCGTCGAATACTCTGTAGAAGTTCAAAAGAGAAAAATTGGGTATGATGATAGCCAAGGAAGTAAGAAGGGAAATTTCATGTTGAACCCAGTTATAACGTATGAAGAACATTGGAGTGTTCGTCTTCTACGTCAAATATGATAATATAATGCTTGATGTTCGGTCATACGTCAAGTTTATAAGTTCTGCATTGTAGCTCAAGCGTAAGAGGGTTTCATCTAAGAATTCCCTGGAAATGAAAAGAAATTGGTGAAGGTGATATTATGATCCACGGAATGGTTTTGAACCCAGTTTCAAACGACCATTATTCTCGTATCTCTCAAACGTATTTTAATAAATTAATTAGGATTTGTATTTTTTTTTTTTTTTTGGTTGAGATTTACTGCTGAAAATATTAAGGCTTACAACATGTAACTTAAGAGTTATTATCAAAGTGTGGCAAAATGAATATATATTCTGGAAAGATTCATGCTATTTGCAACATCACAAGATTGAATTAAAATAGTTTTTAAATTTTCATGAAACCAATTCAATAGAATTACAAACCCTTTCAAAGCCATTACTTTACTAATTTTATCTGGATAAAAGATTTGATAAAGGATAAGCTATGTAAAAATCAGAAATAGTCGTGTACTAAATCAGTTAATATATTTTGTGGATCACTACATTTTTATTATAATCTCTTGAAGTTAGCATAACTTATATAAGGTAAAATATAGTTATATTTTACAATAATACTATAATATCGTGACAATAAATGTTTTATTTTGACGAAAGACAAATTATATCTGGTCACTTTACCACTGATCAATGTAAAGACGAGTCAAATAAATCCGTTCTCTACCAAACATTTGAGGTGCAAATCTAACGATCCGGAACACTTTAAAACATTTAATTATTCCCTCTCTTTCACAAATAAATCTTCGTTGTTTCCCCTGTGTTGTAAACGACGCTATGCGCACGCCCTCACACGCAGCACCGATCTGATTTCAATTGTCACGCCCCCGCGTACCCTTCCACTCTCACCCACACACTCTCTTCTGCTTCCACACTACCCCACGCCCCAACGGACGTTTCGATCCCTCCCTCCTACAACACGTCACGCAGAGGCGGAACGAGCTCGTCATCTGTCGGGCGCCGACTAATGGGTCGTAGAGGCGATAGCGTCTCATACCCTTGCATCCGTTTGTACTCTAGAATCAACCCTCCCACGAGCGATCGACGACACGACAAAAGTCACGATCTGCTTCCTCGTCTTCACAGTCCTCACTAGGAACCTTAATCAAGAGAGATGCGTCAGGGACGGAAGTGTAATGCGGAATTTTTCTATTCATCCGGACAATACTACGCGCAATTTCTCATAGTGATTACAATCAGCTGTTGTGGGTCACACAATTGTGTCGTATCTCCCTCCTTTTCTCCTACTTCACCAATAAGAGTCGAGCATCGAATCAGCTATGAGAAAGAGCAGAGGGGCTATGAGAATTCGGGCGGAGTAAATGTAGCTGATATGAGAATATAATTTTATTAGATGAAACGGCCTTACATTCACAGACACGATTTACTATAAATATAAAAAAAACTTTACAACAATCTGACCCTCACAATTTGTTGGTATTACGTTAATATTACAACACTATCGAACTATTTATCTTAGGAGTGTGCTGAAATATTAAATCCGCCTCTGCCTTAGGGCCCCATGATCGGAATTGATGGGATGGAGCCTGGCTTGCTTCCGGAGAGTAAATTAGTTTATTGTCCTTCACGTGGTCATAAGCAGTTTGGAACGGCTTTTTTGACGATAAATTTATTATTATTATTTATTGCAATTCCAAATGGTAAAATCGTGTTTGAGAAAGGTCGTTTCATCTAATAATTATGTTCATGTTTTTATACACAGACGTAATTATAATATGACTGTTATGAGAAATTCTATGCTGATGGTTCTCTCTTGAATGAAGATCTCTAGTCCTCCCCACCAACCCCCTCGTCATTATTCGCTGTCCTCGGCCTCGTTCTTTGTTCAGCCGTGAGGCTCTCGCCTGCTGCATAACACTGCACCCTCTCACATTCACGCCGCAACATTGTAGCTTGTTTCGTTTAATTGGGTTGGGGATATTGGCCATGTAATTAGCAAGGTTGATTATGGGAGGATCTATGAAACATTTGTGCAGGATGTTGTAATACCTTTTACGAAAAATAACTGACAATAAAGAGCTTTCGAGAGAAAGAATGTCTCATAAGGTCACAGAGATGTTTCGGGACAGTTGAAGATGATGTAATAGAATCAGAATATTAGAATGATTTGTACACGTACATCTAAAATACGCAGTATCGAAGACAATTAACTCGGAGGTAAAATTCGACCTAGCGATAATGAAGAATCAGTTGTGACAAAGAAAGAACAAAAATAACAAAAAAGTATAGTAATGGTTGTTATACTAGATGTGATGCCAGCATAAAGGGGAGAAAAATACACACAGGACGTAAAGTTCAGAGAAAGGAACAATTGTATGTATATAGTTTATTACCGAACCACGTATTTAGTTTATTACACTGTCATACCCAACAAGTATATAGTTTATTACCAAACACGGAAAGTTTATTTCCAAAATCAAGAATAAGACGTGTGTGTGGAGCAGATAAAGAAACGGCATATTTTAGGGAACTTGTTCTTAACGGCAATAAGTGAGCTAACTTTTTACAGGAATACAAGAATATTTGATGTATTAAATTTAAATGATACACTATCAATTTGAAAATTTGAAAACTTTGATGGGTAAACACAGGAGCTGGCTGCAATAAAGTCACCATAAAGTTGAAGTATGTATATACGTGAAACGTGTAATTAGTATTTTGCAGTTTCCAATTGATACTGTGTGGCATGAATCTAAGATGATCTTATGTACGTTTGGAACGAAAGTTATTGAAAAGTAATCCTTAAAATTCTAATAATATTGTCCATTTATGAACAAATATTAGGATATTTAGTATATAGTTTTATATCTTTTTTTTTTGTAAATGAAATGCGTGATTAGACATTAATGACAATTAAAAGTAATATCTTTTTAAACTCATTACTTCACAATCACCCATAATGCTTTTGCTCATTTAGCATTAATTTTTTGTCGAGATTCTATTATATATCCATACCCGTAATCAAACAATAAGAGTTGTATGATTTGGAATTGCACCTGTAATAGAATTATTGTCAGAGGAACCGTCACACAATGTAAAGCTTCTGTCATCTAAAATAACATCAGAAACGTAAAAATAAGCCTTTAGAAACCCGAAATAGGGATCCATTAGAAAGTAACAACACAAGACGTCGGTGAAGTAAACGATCAATAGTGGCTCTCAGGGTCATCCCGAGAGAGATCAAGTGCAACCATTTTTGTAGGGTATTTCTTCTCACATAATTACATATTGTCTGTAAATTTAATGAAGTAAGAAATAAAAATTAACATAAGCCGAAATGTTTATTTCCCTTATATAAAATATCTTTTCTGGTTAAAGAAAAAACAGAGTATCGCACTCTTAACTCAATAATTTTAAGAGGTAATTACCTGTTTCTGATTTCGTACGAAAACTTATCAATGCGAACGATTAAAGGTTAAACAGTAAAAATAATTATTGTTTCACACACAACTCTTGGTTTGTCTTAGGTGCTTCTCACCGCATATCTTCAGAGACTGAGCAAAATGTACCGACGAATCAATACATCGTCGAATTCATTGGCACGTAAAGTAGATCGCTATAATTGATATCCAGTTGACGCTTCTGTAAATTTGATTACCCCTTCCGCTCGTTTTGCACTACTTTATTATGGTCGGAGGTACAAGCACTTCTCTAATAATCACTTTATTTCGATTGATTCTCCATTTCCCTCCTATCTTGTCGGTCAATTCTTCCATTTCCTTTCACTTGGCAGTGACCAGCTGTTTGATACAAGCAGAAATCATGTGGTAGTGACATTTTGTTTAATCAGCGCACTAACATTTACCATCGCACTTATTTCCTTGAGTTATCTGTCTCTCCGAACATTCACTCAAGCATTGTTTGAGTCGTGGCACGAAGGACAGGGAGAGAAAATGGCTATTGACTTTCACAGTGACTTTCAATCCCTCTCATCCTGCAGTAAATATCTTTCTGATAATTAAAGCGTCCAGATAATCATTTTCGACAGTTCTCCTTGTGTCCTCCAAAGCATAGAAATCGTGGATCTGTACAATACGACACTTAAAGGTCCAGTTCATGCAAAATCAACAGTTTTTGTTCAGATTATGCTGCTTCAATCACGTAACCAGAAGAGGAGCTATAGGGACCCGGACCCCTCCGAAAACTTTGAATTTTTTAAAAATATTGTCAATTTACCACATGTTAATTAATAAATTATTTTAAAATGTGAACAAGTAATTAAAGGTTTAAAAAAAATTTTAGGGTTAACATCAATTAAATTTTGGCGAAAAATCTTGGTCCCCCTACGAAATACATTTCCGTCTACAGGCTGGCTTCTATCCATACATTTGCTAATAACTCGAACATATTGTAATTTACTTACATCTTATATCTCGTACTTACATCATACCTGTCACACTCTCAATGGACAGCCCTGCTGCTGCTCCCAGGAGGGCGCTTATCACATATGACGAGCGAAACGCGTGTCACAGTGCCAGCCCCTTCCGCTGCTCTCCGCTGACCTTTGTCGCCCTCGCGGTGCTCCTAATGGCTTCCCAGCGCGTCGGCGGACAGGTGTTTAATGGCCCTAATGTTTGCCTTGGATCTACTCTAAATACAAATACCAGGATAAGGTTCACCCTACTCTTTCACAGATTTTTTTTAATGACGGAGAATTAACCTTCTTTTTATTACTAGCACATCGCTTTTCAGTCACAACGTTTTAAATTTATTAAAATAATATTTATAAATTTTATTATTTATAAAATATTATGTTATTAAACATGACAAATTTCAAAATTAGTTGTTTTTTTATTTTAAGAACTGTTTTGTTCCTAAAAGTTACCTTACATACTTTATGTAAGTTATCGCAACTCATGTTGAGCAGTAAAGGTCTACAATCTTACTTTGAGAGTAGTTAAGTAACATTTACCGCTGAGCTGGTGGATGGATGATCGGGGTTTTATCCTCGGTGGGATATTTGTCACACCCCAACATTCAGACTCTCCCGGGCCTACTCAGTCTGCTCTAAAATGAGAGTAGGATCTATCCTGGAATCAATGCGACCGCGGCGAGGTGCAGGAGACATCTCTTTCTCCAAGTGCCGAGACCTGGTAGAGCTCTATCCTCCGTGAACACCGTGGGCATCTTCGGTGACTGATGTGTGACAGTTTGACTTTAACTTTGGCGTGACAATTATGACAACATAAGATGGAGTTAATTACAAATTATAATACACACTCGTTGGTTAATTGGTTGAGGGTAAGACCTTTGTTTCTAAACTCATACGTCGTTTCTACAAAATGAATAGCGAGTTTTTGCATAGCATACCTGTGAGCAAATATTTTAAACTATACGCTATCCATATGCAAGTTACTTCTGCACATGCGCAAAAGTTAGTGGTACACTATCGCTCCTAACGTAGTTCGTTACTACGCGTCTGTTTGAGCATGATGTTAGTGGAAAGCTAGTGAGAGAGGTCATGACGGATTCTGATCTGGATTTGAGGTTATGTTGTATCTGAGAAGGTATGCGAGAGATTTGTTGGTTCTTTGTGCCGTTTGAGCTCTGCTGGTGTACTCAGAGAACAATTNGGGGGGGGACTTTAAGAGTTTGTCAACAGCAAGGTCATTAGAGCCCAACCCCTATTTGTGTAGGCTTGCATAGAAGTAGTTTATTTGGGTTTACAATTTTTAGCGTGGTTTGAGTCGAAGGTACGCTAAGCAAATGCATCGATTACACTTCTTTCCATATGCGTTACGCGGTTAGCGTCATCAACGCAACGTATAAGCTAGGAAGAGTGTACGTTAAACTGTGTGTTCTAACAGCAACATTAATTCATGATAATCTCTATCACAGATAAACTCGATGAAGCAGTTTTCTTCAGCAGCGTTTGAATATGCGTTTCGCCCTTGCGGCATTGATTTTACATCACAATGCCTCGGGTACATGGCGCAATATTTGAATGTTTTCCTTCATGACGGAGAGTCACTACCTCAGCAATTTCCTTTATTGTCCCTCAGCTCCCTGCGGAAGTTTCCGCGAACAAAGGACTGCAAGCAGAAGCACACCGGATGGGACCATTGTGAATTCCTCACATTCAAACCCTATAGGGCCTACAAATGTTTGAGGCGAAATTAGAACAGGATACAGCTATTGGGCAATAGCGCGCTGTTTGAACAAAGTCCAATGCATATGTTTGACACACTTCAATGAGTTATTCACCATAAGTCAGGTTGATGTGTGGTTATGTGATCCATATTCTAAAGAATGAAAATGCAGTATTGCGCACCAAATCTAAAATAGGATCGTGTGTAGATGATAGTGTTGTATCTTGAAACGATTGTCATAACTATACAACTCGGAGAGCTTCTGACGCCATGGCGAATGGAAGAGTCGAATTGTTACGGGACAGAGGGAAAATGAGATATACATGTTCAATAATATAGCTTTAGAAACTAAGCAATATTTTTGAAAATATACGGATTTTCTAACTCCCTTGCGAAAAAAATGTATCTTTACCAAATTTATAATGCGACTATAGCTCCATAAACAAATATATATTTCAGAAAATATGAGGATTTTCTAAAATATTGCTTAGTTTATAAAGATATATTTGCATTATGCATATAAAGATTCAACTAAATAATATTAACATATTCTTAAAAACATGTTATTGTACCTTGAAACATGAAACAGTTGTTTCTGATTTTTTCTATATCTTTAAATAATAATATTATTGAACATGTATATCTCATTTTCCCTCTGTTCCGTGACAACTCAACTCTTCCATTCGCCATGGCGTCAGGAGCTCTCTTTCTCCAAAACAGCAGCTATATTTGATTCAATTGCTCATAACTGTTTCAAAGTACAAGAACGAGTACTGTTCGAAGGCACAAGAAAATGTGCTTTAATTTTACATTTGTAAGTAATGAGTAATGTAATGCTATTTCCATATATTGTAAATCTTTGAAAGAAAATAGTACTTACAGTTCAAAATAAATCGGAAGGAAATTCACAGGTTGCTTCCTTTAATTTAGTTACATTTACTTTCACACAAGAAATGTGAGTACTACAAACGCATTCGGTTTTGATTAACAGGGGGGAGTATTTGCAATATACGGAGTTCTTCCATAATTTTATTACTTTTGGTAATCAGTAAACTAAAAATTTAATTAAAATTGTTTTTTTGACATTTTTCGTTTCTTATTGTTATTGCCACCAAAGTCATACTGTGTCAATCTTAGGACCTCAAGAAGGACGGTATTCGACCGAAAGAGCTCATACCTGAAATGACTAAAAAGACGAAAAAAATATTTAAAAACATATGTCCAACATAACGTCCTGAAAGATAGTTCTAGATTGTAAATTACTGTGGATATTTCAGTGTTAAAAAAGCTAGTTTCCTTAAAAAAGTTTAACTAGGTAAGTAACTTATAATCTAAACTCAATCTCCTTGAAGATCAACTTTATAAAAGTACGGGCAAGCACATTTCGTACTTGACTCAATTGTCCGACGTTTTGTTACACCGAACCTATCAATTCGTCAAACACAGAGCACAGCGAGGTATCGAAACATCTGTTCGCCCCAGACGACGAAGAGTAGAGCAAGAAGATGTGTGAGGAGTGAAAAGAGAGGGGTGGGACATTTGCGTTCAACCCCCACCCTCTCCGGTCCATCCATCCACAACCCCTCATTCGTTCAGGGAGGACCGCACCTCGGCTAAAAACGTTATTGGCTATAAGGAGGGTGGTCGATAGTTCGGCAGTCAAGCGATGGGCAAACAATGGGCTGGCTGAGTCATTGCGTCGACACCCCTCTAGGGAAGTTCACCAGATGCAGTTCAAGGCGCGCGCCAACTACCGGGAGGAAGGGGAGATAAAGAATCGGACATGCCCACGAGATTGAAGCTGTTGCATGGGATGAATGATCAGATGAAAGTGTGCAATTTCCCCCAGACCTTTACTTACTGTAACGTTGAATCTTTTCAGTTTCCACATGGCCGATAAATATCACCAAAGAACTGAAGACACAGAATCTTTGAAAAAAAAAATCGGAGATGCATTCGCAACAGGATATTCAATGCCCAACACTGCGTTCTCGTTTTCGACGTTACGGCCATTGTGTCCAGGCATTCTTCAGATACGCCAGTCCGAACACACACATGATGCCAGTTTCAGATTACATAAGAAATTTTATGAGAAGATCCAAGTTTTCACCTTCACTGAACATTTCTAGACTTTGTTTATCGATTCAATATCACAGGTCCACTTTCATTATATTAATTATTAAGTAGTTATGATTAATTTTTTATTGCTAATAAAGATATTCAAGATGATTTAATAGTAATGATGACTTTTAAACATAAAAATCCGTAAGCACTTATGAGAAATTGTCACAAACATATATTATACGTCGCGCATCTTCACGCAGATATGGCATTTTCTTAACCATTCTCTAAATGACAATAAATCAAAGTAATGGCGTTCACGATATCGTCTACAGGTTATAGAAGGTAATGCATTCCATTTCTAATGCAGCGACTTGAACAACGGAGATCAACTCATGTGTTTAAATATTAAAATCATTATTTTTAAAGATTCAATTCGATGATTACTTTTTCCCCCTTTTTCCTGCATTTCATTATAAAATGTTTCCTCTTCTATCTCCATTATTCATATTTTAAAACACTTTCTGAATATTTTTAAATATATTACTTACTTTGAAATGCTATGTTAATTTCTTAGATCTACATCTCTTCTTTTAAAAGAGTACATTCGAAATTGCGAATTTTTTGTTATTGCATAAGATTTTAATATACGACATACCATATTACTGGTTATTAGTTCACTTACGAGAGTATATATGAGGCAAAATAAACTTTTTGTATTCATAGTATTTTATTTTCGATTTTTTACCTAAAGCTCAACGACACATAAAATTAATTCTAAAAAATTCATTACAGATTTGATATTCGTGGCAGTTGCATTTGTTTATGACGAATTACAGTTATGGAAAGGAATAGAGAACAAAGTTATCATTTGAAAATTGTCTAAAAATAGAAATGAAAATTTGTCTAAAGAAATCGTCAAAATCCGGTGAAAATTAGTTAACTAGTAAGGGAAAATACTGTAAATTTAATTCAGTTTAAAAAAAATATTGTTTGGTAACAGAAGATTTACAAAAAGTTCTCTCTAAATCATTTTCTTTTCAAAATGTTACGTATCATGCAGGATGCAACAAAGTGATCACTTATATAAGTAGTTTGTTCGTCATAAAACGATTGGGATGAGGAGGAAAGAGGTATGAATAGGAGGAGTAGAGGAACATTTCAGATGAAGACGTTATTGTCATAAGTACATTGAAAATCAGTTTGAGACCGTCACGGGACAGAAGATACAAGTGGAGCACTTCGTATGAACGGCACACGAAGCGGTGTGTAGATGGAAGAGCTACATTCAAAATAAACACGAATAAAGGTAAAGGTTAGTTTCAAAAGCGTGAAATGCTTGAGCTTATTTACAAAAAAAATGTGATTACAGTATTCCATCTGTGAAGTGAATGACTATAGGTTATTACATTTATATTTCTTAATCGACATATCACTTATTTTCATCGGTACACACGAACTGAGTGAATTTTACGTGCCTCAGGTAAACTCAAACTCAAGAATTGAGCGAGTGACGAGAAACATATATTGAACAAGGGTAACAATTCTTTAAAGTTCGGCATTATCAGACGAATGTTCACAAATTTCAATTTCGGTAACATATAAAGCATTTTGAACGTTAAATTTGCGTTAATTTGTTTCAAGAGATAAATAAACTTCAAAATGAATTCACCGAGTACAAGGCAAATATTTTCGATTCATCGTAAACTTCATTGACTAATTGGAAAAAAAATATTAAACTCCCTCCCTTCTCCTCCCAAGACAATTAGTACGTGGTGATTAACAAGACACTTCAAGTTCTTTTTCCGCTTTAAAATTGTTTGATCTGTTCGAGTGCGCTCATTTTCACAACTATACGAATTAATCCACATTAAAAATATTTTAGACAAATACGATCAAGAAATCACAGAAAACAAAACATGTACCGTATGAAGAAAGAAACATATGTTGAAAGTAGGCTTTAGAAATCATTTATTTTTCTTTATAAGTTGAATTTCTTTTTACATATCAGTAATGAAATACAAAATTATTCAAAATATGCCTACTTTTGGCCATTTACTTTAGCCCTTATGAAGGACGCACTAGTTGTGGTTAAAATTTAGGCGTGTTTTGAATAATTTTGTATATTATTACATGAATCAAAAAATATGTAGTGTAATATTTAAGAGATCAAAATAGTTTCATACCAAAATTTTAATTAATATTAATTCAATGTATGACTACCAGAGCAAACTGTATCTTTGCTGCATCGATTCCAGTCCTCGGTGTCACTATTTCAAGTGGTTCATCAGCGCGCGTAGCACGCGAACGAGTTAAGTTCCATCCATAAGAAGTGTTTCACTAACCAACATTTTGGAAGCACAGTATTAAAACAAATGTGATGTTACTGAGAGATCACATAATAGATCAACAATATATATCAGTAGATGAATTAGGGCAAAAATTCATAAAAGGAGAGAGAAGGTGAGAGCAGCATTAAAGTAAATCTTGGACATGTGCATCGTGAAGAAAGACATACAAGAAAATATAACTGAAGGGACATTTACGTGGAAGAAGAAAACAGTATCATACATATTTATGAGAGAGTAT
This sequence comes from Laupala kohalensis, assembly GCA_002313205.1. Classification (NCBI taxonomy): domain Eukaryota; kingdom Metazoa; phylum Arthropoda; class Insecta; order Orthoptera; family Trigonidiidae; genus Laupala; species Laupala kohalensis. The sequence goes on along the minus strand of NNCF01126401.1, from coordinate 123,246 downwards.
GGCAAGACACGCTAAGGTAACAGAACAAGAGGAAGGAAATGATATATGGAATTCGTTTAGGTTCAGTAGTCCAAAGAAATGTGAACTGTGTGTTCATTATTCGAATATTATTTAATAAGATATTCAACGAAAGCAATCAGTGCAAAACATTACGAGTTGATGTTACTCAATAACAAATACGTTCTGGATAGAGAAAGGTCGATGCACTTTTTAATAATAGAAGAAGCTACTAATTTTCTTCGTGGCTGAAATATTTGCAGGATGTCTGTCTTTAATGCAATGTTTTATGGGTTGAAGAACTCTGATTTACCTGTACCATTGTAAATATGAACAAATTTTCATTCTGTAAAATACTTTTTTTTATACATCGGAAGAAGAATATATTTCGATGGAATACCTAATATCAGTAAATCCTGTGTCATTAATTTGAAATGAGAGGTTATGCAAATGCTCGTAGTACCCGTTCGCAAAATCTGATATGAAGGTGTTGCAAAATTTATTTAAATGGATAATAATTATCAATTGTTTGACTTCTATATAACTACAAACATTTGCCTTTATTTACTTACTTTGTCACGAAAACGTGTGTACACGGAATATTTTTAAATTGATGAGAATGCACTCTTCATTGGCACTCAGTGAATACTGACGAGACATATCTAACTGAATCTGCTTTTAGGTTTCTTTGTAGTAATTCAATGAACAAAAAGCAAATGCTATTTTCTGTTCTAAAATTTCTTGATACAATGCAAGGTCACATAATAACGCTAATAAAAACGTATCCGAGGTTTTGAACATCAAAATATGGTTATTTTGAGGTCAATGCAATTTCAGCCCTATAGTAACAAGAATGACGTTTTATAATTTGCGGTTGGAGTCTACACCACAAATTACCCATTATTGCCTTCTATGATCGTCACTGTGAACTCAGAACTTGTGGTTTTCCTCGCGATAATAAGCTCCGTGAAATAGAGCATCCTGGAATTATGATAAACCGCCACGACAAAAGAATATGTTATATAAACCAAGTAGCAAAATCTTAAACTTCTTGCCATCTCCATTCAAAATGTTTTATGAAAACCCGTAAAGTGCAAAAACGTTTTAGAAACTATGGAAATCTTTATTACTACTCTGGTCCTCATAATTTTCTGTGATGTTTTGTTCATGTTTATTTTTTAAAGAACTCCATTGACTTGTCGTTGAAGTTGATCACTTTAGAAAAAATCAATATGGAGTAAGGAAATATTAAGACGATTTTGGGATTTCCGTTTTCTTTAACAAAAAAAACTCTTTAACAAAAATTATAATTCACTTTATTTTAGAAGTGTTAGTTATAAGTTAAAGCCTTTTGATCTCTTATGTTGCCTGTTTGTTGTTACTCACCAGCGAGGTAGATTGAATTACTTTTTTCAGTATTAGCGATTATATTTCATTTGTTTCCTTGTTTTGCAGTTGCTCTTGAATGTTTTCGTTAAGAGAATTGCCAGAGTCTCTTTGTATAATAATACCTATTTACAATTATACATAAAAGATTTTATTCTAACAATTATACATAAAAGTTTTGTGGGGGAAAATAGTTTAAAGTATTATTCTCGCTGAACATTCATTTCTGATTCGATATGTCTGAAATGTTCGTTAATAAATATATTGGAAAAGGCAAACACTGACATTGACTTTTACCACGTGATGAAAATATAATTAATGGCTGTTATAGTTACGGGTACATGCTTTTCCACCAAATGACTGTTTTGTTGGTCAAGAGTTCTTTGCTGAGGATCTGACGCAGTCACGAATGATGTAATGAAATTCCTTTCGCCCGCTGCCAGAAAAATGCGCTCATACTCTGAACCGTATCATCAGTTACGCACGGGATATTTTTTAATCTTAAACTACAAGGTCGTGCTAATAACTTCGTGTATTTTTGAAGATACATGAAGCTACGAGTCAGAATTCAGTATGGTTCTTTGAGTCCACTTTCACTAGATGTATTAAAGTGAAGATAATTTTCGTGAATATTAATTGCATATTTCCTGGCAAATGAATTGTACAAAAAAAATTGTTCAAAGCAAATGCTTGACTTAATAACAAAAGCAAAATAACAGGAAGTTGAGTAAAAACTTAAGACGTTAAGTGAAGCTGAATTATGTAGTTTATATTAATAATATTTATATATTTTTGCGCATAATTCATTCAATTATCTCAAAACTTTGTTGGTTAACATAATGAAAATATATAATCAAAGATTTTACATAGTGGTTATTTGCGAATGTTACCATACAGATTTTAAAGTCATTGAAAATATATAAAAATATGTTTTTACTAATTCGAGTGACAAGACGTTTGGTTTGGAAATAATACGTTTCTTTTAACAGTTCAGATTTTCTTAGTAAAGGTTTTGCTGTGACAGAGCATAACTAAGCAATTATCTCTCGTTTCATTTTATTAGTTTAGAGTGTTCGTTTAGTGTGTAAGGAATAGTTTAACTGTTTGAATTAAAAAAGAAGACACTAAAATATATCACTTTCCAATTTGAAAAGTATTTTTTTAAATTGTAAATAAGTAGTCAAACTTTAGTGATTAAATCGCATAAAAACTTGAATGCAACAAACATTCACTATGATAATGTGGACGATTATTTAGCAAAACTATTTTATTTACCTGAATAATACTGCAGATACTGTTTTTAACATATCTGCTTGTTGTAGTCCAACTTCTCTCTGTTTCATATTTAGCGTTTATTAATGTAAACAGAACGTTGAAACAGTAATGAATAGTTTATGATAATGCACAATAGTGTATCACGTAACTCCGGCACAATTCTCTTGGAATATTGTTGATTACTTAACAGACGCGACAGAACTGTGATTTGTTCGGACTCGAGTAGTCAAGTGACATCCTTTTCAAATAAATGAGTCAAGTAGCTTGTGTTTCTGTTATCTCGGTAAATAAAAGGCGAAAGATGAAACGATAGGAAATAGTCGACACATCTTTTAATGCTGTAAAGTGCGATACTTCGTTATTATTATTATTATTATTATTATTATTAGTCCAAGTTACGATACTTCGTCGGATTTCCCAGAAAAGGTATTACAATTTTCTGGGATATTAGCGTATTAATGTAAATGATGATTTTTTAATTTTGATCAAACTGAGTGAAGGAATTTGTTATGTCAATGCAGCCCCACCGGTGGCTCAGGTGGTAGTGTTCTCGTTCAACCAAGTCATCCCGGGTTCGATTCGGACAGGGCCAAAACATTCGTAGTTTTTCACATTAATGTCCCAGTTCATATAGCTGTGACTACTGAAAATCAAACCTTCGTACCTCTATCCAACTCCTCCAAGTATCAATATCTCTAACTATTAATAACTACTTCTACTATCCCCTCCCATATATAATAGATAATATATAGTAGATAATATATAATGTCAATGCGTCTTAAAGTGTGTTGGTGAACCTTGTCCTTTTGTGTGTATCCCGTGAGCCGTTCCTCGGCAGGCGTCAATCTCAGCAAAACGCCCTTGCTCCGTTGCAATAGTAGTAAAGCGTCGACGAAGTGTGTGGAAGATGGTGGTTGGCAACGGAGAGTAATGTGAAATGCTGCGTTGCTAGGGAGAAGGGGCTAAACCTGTGCGATTGACAATGGGAGGGTCTCAGACATCAACGCGCTAAGAGACAATTTGAGATGAAACATGAGTACTCATGGAAACAGATAAAGGTCAAGGAAAGAATCTAATATATGTAGCGATCTACGGGATATAAAAAAAAAAAATCAATATTTTCACTTATAATCGACCATTACAGATGTATATTTTAATTTTAATACATTTTTATTATCAAACATTCACACAAGATTTCGATACTTTTTCGTACCATGGTTAGGTGTTTAAAATGTTATTAATAATATAGCTACATGATCTTAATTTAAAAAATAAACATATTATTTGTGATCTACAGTCGAAAATAGGAAATAACAAACATAATAATATGCAGTCGGGTACACTCGATAATTTTTCCATATAGAAAATATATTAAAATATAATAGACATAATAACCATCACAAGTTAATAGTCTACATATAATGTGTTTTAATGTTTTTAAATTTCATTTTTGCAAGTAAAATATTAATTTAACTTATGTTTTAGGTCTCATGATACTATGATCATTTATTGGGGGGGGGGACTAAGGGGGTTATAGCTCCTCCGCCCCATTGGACGTGTACTCTTGACAGATAAAATTGAAGTTGATAATCGCTTACTTTGTAAAAGTGTTAACAGATTAATAATTGTTATCAGTTATGATTGTTATTAATAATATAAGTGTTATTGTTATTAATAATACCAGATTCTTAATTATTTGAGATGAAATTTATTTAAAGGTAATTTTTATAAACTCTGTGTTGCAAAACCAAAATCAAATCAAAAATTCTCCCCGGTTATCTCCCCCTTTGATTACGGTCTAGGTCCGCCGCTGTCTATGATACATTTTTTGGCACCTGGTATGACGTCAAAGGAGGATATACAATCAAAACTTTATCATAGTATCCTCTCAACTTACTATATTTACATGAAGGGAGAGAGTTGTTTCGATTGATAGCAAGTTATATCAGGTCCTGAAACACGCCGGATATAGAAGATCTAGAAAATAACAAACACGGTACAAACTACAAACAAAAAATAACATATGCAGTAAATATTATCAGCATTGCCAAACCTATTGAGGTGTAAAGGATTGCAACTTAAAACGTCTTATGAGAAAGATTGTTCGGTGAATATAAAATATTCTTGTTTCCCCTGTTAAATCCATACACCTTTCACAAGCTCAATTATCGAGATCGACATGAACATATATTCTCGTTTGTTTCATGATCACTACACTGACTTTTACTTTTGTTGCCATACGAAATTACAAATATCAGAATTTAGAAAGAAAATTGTCATGGTTGCGATACGAAAATAAATAAGACGATCTAGAGTTAAATGCCAAATCATATTACGAAAGTAGTGAAATTACATAATACATGGAAGTAGGGTATTGCTCGAAGGCTTTTATGATAGGTACTACTTTAAAATATTTGAAAATAAATTAAAGATGTTGAAACACACACAAAATATGTTGACTAATTTGTTCGTTGTTGGGAGTAGGTTAATAGTTTGATACAGAAATTACAATACGGATAACAGATAAAACATAAGTGATAAACTAATGTGTAAGTAACATTAAATGTTTTTTTTTATTTGCTGGGAAAAAGAACCCATGATGCACCTAGACTTATTTAATGTCGTACAAAATGATACTTCAAAATATCGACTTTAATCCACGAGTTATCAGTGCCGTTTTTACACTCAGAGAAAAAAAAATACATACCCAATTTGAAAATAATACAGAACTTGAAAAAACAATAATGTGTAACTAGGAGATTTGATGAAGAATTATTGATACGCAAAACAATCTTAAATTTCAGTGTGGTTTTTGTTTATTTTAATTTTTTTTGTAAAAAAACTATTTTAATATGTATTTGAAAAGAATAAAAATATTAACAGTATATCACCGGGTTTGGCGTAAGTTGTTGATGCTTCTGTCTATATGATTCGATTTTTTCCCAATTATTCGAGGTGCTCCTGGTAACACGTTAGTGCGGTTAGTGAAACGTTTAAAGAAATTATTTGTTCCAAATGGAAAAAAGAACTGATGAAAAAGTGAACGAAGATCCCCGGATAGCACAGTTGAGAAGAAGCAATAGTGATAGGAGTGGATAAATGAAGAGAGGGTAAAATGAAGCGAACGAATGAGTGTGCGGAGTGACGTGTATAGGTTAGGGATGGTAACCTATCGAGTTCCCTGCGCGACGGCTTTCCCAGTAGACGAGGGGCAGACGCGCACTGAATAACAAAAATATCGGAAGGGGGCATGAGCAACCGGAGCTGCCATCAATCTCGATGAGTATACACAGGTGTTGGAGGAAGCGGAAACGACGAGGGTACAGTATTGCTTCGAAAGACGAACATGTCATCGGAAATGTTATGAGTTCCCATCGAAGGTCATATTAAATATAAATTAAGGAAATATAATAGGAAGTTGTGGCGCATCTATGAAGAGTGAGGCTAAAGGTGCTATAGCGCTACCTTCCCTTCCTCCATTGGACCTGAACTCACAACAGATAAAGGCTACTTTAAACGATTAATGAATCTGGTTACTATTTAATATTGTTGATTATCCATTTGATGACTCGATGTATTTTGAGATAATATTTATAAAGTTTGGGTCGTAAAAGGATTTTCAATCACAAATACTCCCCAGATCAGTTAACCTCCACCCCCTTGACTACGGTCTAGATCCGCCACTGATGGGAGTGAGATGTAATGCAAATAACTTTTATTGCTAATAATCTCGATAACAATCAGATAAATGTACTTTTTATTTTTTCGAGTTACGACCGTTTAAAATTTCCAAAACTTTCTTTTTATGTTATAACCTTGGCAAATCAATTTGATGTTATGTGCTATTATAATACTTTATAGCTAATATGGAAAAACGAAGTTTGTTCATAAAATTAAAAAGTCCATGGTGTTTATACCATGAAAAAAAAAAAGAAAAGTGAAATGGGTACCTTAAGTTCGTCGAGTTTTCATTATTTTATCCTGCTTATCTAAATTCTCAAGTTTGTACTAATGCATATATAAGTAATTTGTTTTTTTAAATAGAATATTTGTATTGAAGTTACCAATATACTCCTATTAAACATATATTTATCTGTTTTTTACTGATTTTTCTTAGAATTTGTACGTAAATTTTCACTTCATGTTTCGAGAAGAATTTAAAAAAAAATAATTTAGACTAATAGGAATGAAACTTTCCAAAAAGACAAACATTTTTGAACAGGTTATATTGTTGTTGTTTAAAAAAAGTGAAATTTGCTTGTTATTAATGCAAATCACAGAAGTAATTTAAGCACAATTCGCAAATATAATTTCTGAAATCAATATGACAAATTCGTAATTCACATCGATACATTTTTAGACAAAAAGTGATACGAAAATTCAATATATCAAATAAGGTCTGATCTTGACTCTGAGATTAATTCTCTTGTATTTATGATGTATTCATTCTCATGTAGGTCTCAAAAATTTAATTCTAACTAAAAAAAAAGTTAGATTTATCAAATATTTTCACTCACTAATTTACATATGCTACTCTATTCTAGTAGTGATTATTTATATAGTGATCAAATATTTTGTAGGAAATATTTTGTCTTCTACTAAAACATTATCGATTTTCTCATACTTCAAGTTCTGAGTTATGATTATCTTGAAACGCCGTTTAAAGTCGCATAGAAAGCTGTAAAACTATCATCCCTGAAGTAAATGAAGTGTACATATTAAAAATCACTCGATCGTCGGGAAGAAAGATAGCAGAGATACAAATAAAAGCGTATACAAGGCAATACTGCTTTATGAAGCTATTTCCCTGGCATGGCGAAGCAAGATTGAGATCCGAATAACAGTTGGAATTTTGCTTCTTCTGAAAATTTAAAAAGTATGTATGTTCTCAGGTATTTGGTGCTCTGAGACCGAATATAATGACGAAAATTAATTTCAGCTACCCAACCACCCCTTTGCAACCCCACGTAAC
>NNCF01126401.1:78818-115390 GCA_002313205.1 Laupala kohalensis | reverse complement strand
TTGAATCCGCCTCTGCCTTAGGGCCCTTGATCGGAATTGATGGGATGGTCCCTTGCTTGCTTCCGGAGAGTAAATTAGTTTATTGTCCTCCACGTGGTCATACGCAGTTTGTACTGTTTTTTGACAATAAATTTATTTATTATTATTATGAAATCAGTTTTTATCGTTATATTCGGTTTCAGCTCACCAAAATACCTGAGAATATAAATATATTTTAAATTTTTATGAAAAACGAAATCTCAACCCCACTGGGGGTTGTATGGGGATGCTAAGGGAAAATTTGATAATTAAACATTTTTATAGTCATAATCGGTTTCAGCGCCCCAAAATACATAAGGGTAGTAGGGTTTACCTTCTGGATTTCGACTTCGTTTTCTTTTTGTGTGCCTGTGTAATTAATTATTAAATAATTTTTTTTTAAAGTACATTTTTAAATTTTACAGGATCTTGAAACTGATAACTTTTGATCTTATTCATAACAGTACTATAACCATATTGACAACTAATTGTATAAGATAAAGTTTACATCATATCGTTTTTCTCCACAACAATGACCTACTTATCGTATAATTCCTATTTTGACTCCCGTAAACCTCAGAGAAATAAACACGATACATTTAAAAATGGATGTTTTATTTCCTAAGTCATATTTCAAGATATTTCCCTGTCTAGAAATATCATATGATCTTTAAATAAGTTGCCAGTAAGGGGAGAATTGTAATTAATGTTATGCATGCTATGTAGCTACAGGCTTTAGTCGTTTTAGTGAGATTACAGGTACAGCTAATGCGACCTTTATTTCTCTTTTATCCCATTCAAACTTTCCGCATCACAGGAACACAAAGGAAAGGTAATGTTCAGCCACTTTTCTAAAACGGGAGCTTAAAAAAGAAGCGAAGAAACGAATTAGTAATTTGATAAAAACATCTTAAAATAAGAATGCTATTTGTAAAAAATTGTAAAAAACCTTCTTGGTCATGCGAAATATGAGAACGATAAATTGTTTTAATATATTTTACATGAGCAAAACTTAATATATTTGTGCAAACGCATAAGATTTTGCTAACCATAAATAGGCCATTTCCGTTTTCAAAAGCATGGAAGTGGATTGAATGCTTGGATGTTTAATGTATACGCGTTTATAAATCATAGAAGAATGAAACCAATATTTCTGTATTACATTGCAAATATGTTTTTCTTTCAATAATGAAAAATATTACAATATTACACTCTAAGAAAGAATTTAAACCGAATCATGAATACCTTGGGAATGTAGTTCTCAAAGAGTCACAGTGCAGCTGAAAGTCCACCATGGTCTTGAAGTGCAATAAGATACTACAGTACTTAAATGAATAATAAAATGATATACTCGAGGTTTGATGCACTGGAGGGGAAAGTGGGGACAGCACCCCTTATCATTGCACGTACACTCTGGAATTATAAAAGGGCTCAGGAAAATATTCTAAGTCCCGCGCTCTTAGCAGTTTGGATTTGTTAGGTTTGCAATGCGCCACTCCCCTGCGACGGGGAAAACGCTCCTCAACTTCGTTAGACCAATAATAGGCAAACTTGAAACTGCTTCCATATTTGGCAGACCAACAGAAGACTAGTGATGATGAATATACAGTAAACAGTAACGAGAGAAAATGTTTTATTACGCCGCTATTAAAGAAATATTTTGTATTTTTTATTATAAACATCTTGGACTTCCGTAACAAAAATTATTTTAATGTTCTTAATTTCAATAAACTTTATTATTCCCTATATAACATCTCAAGTTGTCTCACAACGCCGTCCTAGGGAATATAAAACAAAATAAACTTCTCCGTAAAAGATTTGCTTCTTACTGTAAAATCGATATTGTTTTATCACAGATTTTTCTGTACCATCGCAATATATCGTATGAATTTCGTGAGATACGCATTCAGGAATTATTTATTAATATTCTTATAACCTCTGAATTTCAACTCTGAATTCAGTGGTGCAAAGAACTTAAGGTCATTGGCATCAATTATTGTGTTGTTTATTGTAATTTCAAATGACATGCAGCTCATTTATCCTATTTTTAGAGGTCAATCGGAAATCAAGCATTATAGAAAGGAATTTGATATAAAATGAATGAATAACACTAAATGTTAATTCTAATGAGATCTTCAATCATTTTAAACCAATAAACAAATTACGTCTGTAAGAAATGTATTGATGCAAGATACAACGCATGGCTGTAATTGTGCAACATATAAAACAATATGCTCAGAGAGTAACATTACAAGAAAAGTTTATTTTTAGTTCTCAGAATATATAACAAAAGGAACATATCACTTTTATTTAGATTTCTAAATACAATTGAGTTGTATTCATGCACATTATCTAAGATTATAAGACAATAAAACATGGCAATTAATATAGCATTTTATTAATTATCTTACATTGTCCCAGATATCAATTTCATTATTTTCTCCACTTTCTTTCGTTACTATCGACATGTCGTAGAATTCTTTGTTTTCATTAGTAGGGGGCAAACGAGACAATTCAGGACAATTCTTTATATAACTTTTTACGAATCAACATGATTGTTTATATTTGTGAAGATAAATATATTAATTAGACATTAAACGCGATTTGAAGAGTAATGATAAAAAATCTGCGAAGATATTAATGAATATAAAACTAAATATAAAGTTATTGTGACTAGTAGGTTCCAGCATTCCAGGTTCAGGGTCATTTTGTAAGAAGGTGTTATTGAAGCGAACGATCAAGAATGAGAAAGAGATGTATATCAAAACAATCCGCAAATTTGAAACAAAAACTGAAAACTAATTAATACATAAAATATATACGTAACTACATATATACATAAAATATGATTAAAATATAACATTTAGACTAATTATGAAAAACCGGCTCTCAAGTTCAGTAAACAGTGATCTGGTGTTTAATCATATTACACGTATTTCTCGTCACTTCAATACAACAAATAATTGCATAATTGTAATAGAAATTAGAAACTTTAGAATTGTTTTCTTTATTTTTATCATAATTCTCTGTACTTTTTTGAATATTGTTTTCTTCTTAAAGGAAAATTTAAGAACGTAGCCAATGGGTAATTTCAATTTTCAGAACTAAACATAATTTCGTCATGAAATATATAATTGTACACTATGATTCACAAATGAACAAATTAAAAACACCGACTTCATGTATAGAAATTATTTTATAGAAACGTTGATCAAAATTATTAAAATGTACGGAGACATCGTATACTTAGGATATGTATCAGCACAATGGGGATAGAACTTCGAAAGTGTTTCAAATTCATCTCCATCAGTTGGAGATGCCAATGTTGCCAGATTTGTCGTAGCGTTGTTGCCAATTTCTCAGCGTATGTTTAAGATTTTCCAAAGCAATGACAGAGAATTATCAAAAGGTTTCGTTCATTACAGACCCCAAACAGATATTTCGAGCTGATTTATGGTATAAAACAATTTCAAAAATCTGTGAGCAAATGTCACCGGGAATTGAACCAGCGACGTAGCGACAGTAGCGTTAGTGCAGCTTTATTTTTCTCAGACAAATGTATTTTTACCCAGATAAGGTATAACGTTTATTGAAAAACTCGACAATTAACCCGTGTAAAACCTATCGCTCTTCCTTTCTGATCCCATGTGATTATATTATAAGATATTTTTAATTATACGAAAATCATTGTTTTTAAAATAAAACTTTATTTGACCCGTCTTTAACAGTTATTAATTATCATTAGAGTAAAACGGCTATTATTAATTTTGTTGTTCACTCTACCGTTTCTATAACTATAAGTGTAATAAAAGCGTGTAGTTTTTCATCCTCTATTTCTATTCTTAGCAAGTGATACAAATACGAATGCTATTTCATTGCTACGAATACTGTTTGTTTAAACCAATAAGTGCATATAACTTTTTTCTGTATTAAATATTGTGTCCCAAATGTATAATATGATAAAAAATGTATAATATGAATGTATTTTTATTGAAAATATTGTTTGGATATAAATTAAACAACTTAAGTCATATCCATTTCCTGTTTAATATTATTATTAAAATCAAGTAAACTATTACATAGTTCCAACTTAACATATTTTAGTGAGCTTAGTAAACAATGCTATGGTGTATTATCATATCACAATTACTTTTCGGTCAGAATTAGGAACCCTCGAATTGCTTTTTGTATAATTGTTTTCTTTAAATATTTGTAGAATTGATTACTTTTTAATTCAATATTGAATATTTTTTGCGTCGTTTAATTGAAATTACAAAAACATTAAAAAAATTATCGTCAAATATATTATTCAATACTTTCATTCACAAATGAACAAACTAAAAATATTGTAACTTAAAAGATCATGCATATAAATTATTTAATAGAAACGTTGAACTAATGAAATAAGGAATAATTAGACGTCATATACTTAAGAAACGTATCAGCGCAATGCAGCTTGAACTTCGAAAGTGTTCCAACTTTATCTCCTTCAGTTGCTAGCCACATTGCCAGATTTGTCGTGATGTGACTTTACGGCTTTGCCAATTGCTTATCGTATGTTTTAAGATTTTCCTAAGCAATGTGAGAGCATGAATTAAGGTTCCGTTCACTACAGCTCCCAAACAGATATTACGAGCTGATGTGTGGCATAAACCATTTTCAAAAATCAGTGCGTAAGTGTCATCGGGAATCGAACCAGGGGCTTAGCGACAGTAGAGTTATAGTAGAGCTTTATTTCTCTCAGCCAAATGTATTTATACACTGGCGTGGTATAATGTTTGTTGAAAATCTCTACTTGGTAAAAAATTACTAATTCACATACCGCTAATCATCTATTGGAAAACGCCGGAAGTAAAGTGGTAATCTAATATTTAGATCCGCACCTATTTTAAAAGTTTGTACACTACTAAAAATCTTTTAAATACGGGGCACATATACAAAGAAATGAAAACGTTATTAATGCGTAAAAGTAACTCAAAACGGATTTTAGTTTAATTAAAACCAGAAAGTTTAAATATATTACGAAAATAATGTAAATATGGGTATTAAGAGTCGTGCAAAAGTACCAGTCAAGGTACTAAAATGTGCGAGATCTGAACCCTCCAAACGAGGATTCTCAAAGCCATTACTCCTTTCCGAATCCATCGTCGGATGCGGGTCCGGCAGCTGCCTATTCCACTCCGGTGGCGATAATCCCCGAATCGGCCGTGAAAAGGGAACCCTCAATACCTCCCCCTCCATGGAGACCGAACCACCCGCAGCGGGGGTGGCAGGTCTCCAGGGTCATTTCTTAGGCGTGGGCAGCAGCAGCAGCAGCGATAGGGAGTGCGCATCACGCTCAGTTGGATATGACTCATGACAGGCACTCATCACCGAAATGTATTCGAATGAAAGGAATTGTGGCGTCAAGACGGTGAACATTGGAATGACGGAAGACAAGGAGATGAGTAGCTCGAACGGGTGGTATCTACAATTCATGATAGGGGCAACAGGCAGCGCATTGCTACGAGTCAGCTCGATGCATTAATGTAGCCAGCGGGATGGAATATAATTCATTTACTAGTTTACATACAACTTATAACGAAACAAAAAAACAAATGTGTTTATTGGCAAAAACTCCATCCATATACAAGTTTTCATCAGACCTTATCTGCCGTTCATCTGAATTATGAGAGGAGCTTTATCCATAAATTAGTTTGTCCTCCACGTGGTCATACGCAGTTTGTACTGTTTTTTGACAATAAATTTATTATTATTATCATTCCACTCGTTTCCAAAAGGTTATGGAATACAATAAACTGTATTCTGACTCAATATTGAATCTTAGAGAAAATGTTACGCTATTTGTACCAAAAATATTGAGTGCATCCGATGACGTAACTACGTGGTGATAATCTTTTTTTATTACAAACTTCTGTTATATACCTAAGGTAAATACGAATTCAAGCAAATTGTTTCGGTATATGTGAAAAACATAGAAGAATGTTTTAGAACTTCTCAGACAGTTCGTAAAAATCTTAAGGAATTCTTGACCTGACTCTAAATTCTATGAGTATTGATAAAAGGTGTTACACGTGCTATCAATAATATTTCTGGTTCTTCATTATCTCGAAAATCCACACTAATATACGAATGCGTAACGTAAAAGTGTGTCTGTCTGTTCACAGCTAAACCACTAAACCGATCGTGATTAAATTTGGCAAGAAGATATTAGATGTTCAGGGCGAACATAGGCTAACATTTATCCTTAAAATGATTTATCTTTAAAGATAGAAATGGTTTTGACAACAAATATCTATAAAATAGAGAAAAAAAGAGTTATCTAACAGTTTAGGCAGCGTAAGTAAATATATGTGGCAACGATGAATGGTAACATTGTTTACCTCAAAGAGTTCTAAAAAATGTCCGCGGCAGCACTTACAAAATTAATCTAAATTATAGATAAAACATTACAAATAGAAGTGTCAAGATTTGTCAATTTAAGAGAGTAATTTAAGAAGTAAAAAATCAATCATCATCAAATTTAATGGATTATTTGTTTGGTGCATTTAACAAAGATTAGAAACATCTTTAAATCTTAAAATTTTTTACGAATTGTTTAGATTGTAGAAGAATTTTAATGAAATGGTGCAGCCGCGTCATGCTTCGGAAACGTAAAATCGACAGACGCGGTTCCCGCGAGATGGTGAAGTTTATACAGTCAAGTTTTGAATTAAATTTGTATTATTATGATTTGAAAAATTAGAATACTCTACATGTTTTTGAAAACCATGAAGTAAAAGTATATTGAACTTACAATATAGATGGATTTAATTTTTTCCTGAGTAAAAGAAGATTAGTCTAAGAAAAATCCCGTACAACGCCGGATAATCAGCTAGTATTAAAATATAAATCAATAAATTTTTATTTACTCATCTTGTTGGTTTTCATGATCCATCCGAATGGAATTCATCAGGGTTCAGAATTCATTGTTGGTTCTCCAGGATAAAGGAAAATATTCCTAAAAACTCCCCCTTACTTTTATGAAAGGAATGATGTCTAAAAAAGCATCCCCTAACTGAAAACAATACCTTCACTGCATGTGCTGTTGAACGAAGGGGAGCGATCGGATCCCTCGTTCTGTAGCCATAACAAGAGACGGCCGTAGAGCGTCAGGTACGGCGCCATGTTGCGGACAAATGGGAAGACTACAGTGCTTGAGTAATGTATGCGGCAATGTCTGTGAACAATGGAGTTGATAAGATTGAGGTGTATTCTAAAGAGATACATGATTTACAGCTACATTATTCAAGTTTATAAGTTGTTTTTTTTAGTTTTCAAAAAAGCGAACTAAAAAGAAAATAATTCATAACTGCGTGTGCATCGACGAGGGTAAGCGAAGGGGTCAGTATTCTCTCTCACACCCCAAAAATATAATTAGGTATAATCAGCTCATTTTTTAATTTTTTTTTGTACCAACGATATTTACTATCCAAAAATTATTTACATTTGTCATATAACACATGAGTCCTCTTTTAACGGATAACCCTGATTTACATAAAACATAATTACTCTACGTGATACTTACGCCCCGCATGAAGCTCACTTTTATTTGTAAATTATACACAATGTAAATATAAGTAAACTGCATATCAACTATTCTTTCAAAAACTTGCTACCATACGTTGCTCCACGTAAAAATAAAAGGTTAGTTTATCCACGAAGATAAGAACTTTTCACCTTTACGGAGCACGAATCTTTGTACTATACCACCATTTTTTCCATTTCTTTTTTGCCTCCTGGCTAAAGGAACCACTACCACTCCCCGCGAATAGCATCTGAATTGGAATCGTCAGGAAAATTATCCTCTAGCTGTGCTTCACCTTGAAAACTAAGACTTCGGCCGCAAATGCTACCTTCTATGAAATATTGCCGCGAATAACATTATTTCTGTGATGTCGCCAAGAAGTCTTGTACCGCACCGACTTCACATACCAACTAGTTAGTTCGTGATAATTACGGTATATTTTACGCAAAGCAGTATCCCACATATTTTTGCAATAAATTATAACAGTTAAGGCTTTTTGGTTGGCATCATGTATTTAAATATTGGGATCTATAAACCACTGTTCACAATTTTCTAACACAAAGTAATACCAAAAAATTGGTATTGCTCTGATCTAAAAAATATAAACAAGAATTTAATCTGAAATAACTTCGGCATTTTTTGAAAATTCACTTCAAGAACATTTCCAAAGGGAATGGAAATTTTTTAATCCAAAAATATATTTTTGAAACTTTTTATTCCAAAAATAGTGTCTCATATCGGTAAAAATTAACAACACAACATGAATAAACATATAAAAAGTAAAGAAGAGATTCAAAGAAATACTAATTGCGAAAAAACTTGCTTGAGAGAAGTGGCGTATAAAAGTGAGATTTTAGCTGACAGTATAATATAAGAGTTTCGACCGTGGGATTCTCCCCTTAGTTAAGGTCTTCAANCACACGCTGTCTCTTATACACATCTAGATGTGTATAAGAGACAGGGTGAGCGCTAATAATTGATGAAGCGTGTCCCTGTGTCCGACGCCCCTCGCGATGTCATGTACAGACAAGGAATGGCGGGTAGCTGAAGGAGGAGAGGAAACTAGTCCAAGAGAAGGGGTTACACGACGGAGAGCAGTCATATAAATGAAGGTGCGGGTGCAGATGGAGGATGAGTCATCTGGAGATTTGGTAGAAACCTCTGAAATTCTGAATGCGTCACGTAGCTACTATTTTCGAGGTGAAAGGGATCCTCGATCAGAATTTCCTACACACACAAGAATTGTATTCTTATTGAATATATTTTAGGTTATAATCGAACATAAAATATTGTATTAGGTAAACTTAAGCAAAATAACGACAAATACTTAGAAAAAACGAATTTAGAATTTATTTTAAATCGTTTGATTGATACTTTCTTTGTCGAATAATTACTTTAGTGAAGACAAAGCTTATCGGTGACTTGATGTCAGAGACGTTTTTTAGTTGTAGAAGCTCGAGGAGTATTGATTATTCGAATGTTTCTTCAGGAACAGCAATGTGAGATGAATAGAAGATACGTCTTATATTTTGAAGTGTGTTGCATTTTTTTGATCATTTAAACGTGTAGTGTTGCTATATGTAGTAGTCAACAAATACTGTTGTTTCCTTTTTGTAAGTAGAAGTTTTAAAGATATATCATGGGCTCTAATGACCTCGATGTTGACGAGCNCAAAAAAAAAAAAAAAAGATATATCTTGCCCATTGCGCTTCTCACATTGTACAATCTGCGGACATTGCTAAATATTCTGTAAAACTCTGTAAAAACAACCACTTACACGCATTTAACATGACTTGTTTATGTGTTTTAAATGTGATATGTTTGGAAATTTTTTGTAAACAGACGTAACAGAGAACGAAAGTCTTAAGTACAAAGAACTGGACTCAAAGTTTTGTTATTTTTTTCATTAATCATTATAGTCAAACTGGCTGCTACTGTAATCGTGGTCTGCGATATTTCCAGGTTATTTTATGCTGTTATTCGGTTGTAAAATATTAAAGGAAATAAATCATTAATTTTTTTTTTTGTCACCAAGAGGTTTCCTTGTCTTCAACAATAGTCATTACAAGGATCAATTTTAATACATCTCTTATAATACTGAATTTTTCTTTTGGGTTATTTAATCTGTAAAAGTGTCCCTAATAGTCCCTACCTGTATTACAAATTGATGAAAGATATCAAATTTTTCTTTACTGTTGAATATTCATTCCCTATCTCTTAAATTTAACATATCAATTTTCTTGTAAATTTTCAAGAATTGTGCCCGTAGAACTCACAAACCCATAGTATGTGGGCAGCAGTTTCCTCACCTTTTTGGCACACACAAGTCTCGTTATCAATTTTTCCTATTCTTCGGAGGTAAGTTCTAACATTTCCATGTCCTGTTGTAAACTCTTTAAATATATCGCTAGTCTGGAATCATTTTCTTTTTTTCCTCACAAACTGGACGTTTTTAATATACGCATTTGTCTCTCTACCCTTAAATGTCTTATTCATTATTCTAAGTAATATTATGGAGTGGTACTGTTTTAAGAAATAAATGTTATGCGGAGCAAGATGAACATTATTCGATTGATTCGATGATACGCCGTAGGGTTAAATGTATTTGTTAGGCTCAAAGAACGAAAGCACTCATTTAACGAGAAAACCGTCCACAACTCATTGTAGTTCCATTAAATCATCCGAGATATAAAGTATCCACATATTTTTTCCGTTTTGTTTCTATGTTTTTTTAAAGAATGAAAATTGAATTACAGGGATAATTTTTAGAGCTTTTGTTGTTCGGAATATTTTTTTAACTAATTAAAAAGTTTGAAACCAAGACTCGTGTTACAAACCTTTGTATCACCTCTATTGTGGTTGACGTTCCGAACGCGTTACGGTTATTTTTAATTACCAAATTGTGGTCTAATGTCATGAAATCCATGACGCGAATGTTGTTTTGTGGTCTTTTGAAGTTAGTCACAATGCGTTTTGGCTATTTTTAGATGTCATAACTCGAACCACAACGCATTGATGAGGACTTTTTCGCTCAATGAGTGTATTAGTAATTTTTAGTCTAATATATATACAAACGAAATGAGTTAAGAATTGACAGCAATCATAATAGAAGAGGTGAGCGGTATCCCCCTGTAGCACACACGTGTCAAGGCACGGGGTGTCGTTGACAGCGGTGCCGTGGTGGTTGCAGCTGCGTCACGATGTTGTGCTCGATGGACGCAAGTGGGTGAGACATGCGACCGCCGACGAGCACTTGGACCACACAGCCGTTGGCACCCGCGCCACACTGACCCTCTTGGCACATATCCAACAGGTCAGAGTCGAAAAAAATCAGAGCAAACAGTGGTTGATTTCGGTATAAACAAAGCGAGAAATCAATACAAATGGAAAAAAGACGTAGCTGAAAATAGTTCCTCCACTTACAAGACACGGACCATGCCACATTCAATTTCAGATATTTGCTTGGTCAGCGACTGTATCAACGACGTAGTTTTAGCATAGATTACAGAATCATTAACTATTTGGTTTCTTCTAAAATAATATATTTCTTAACGTTATGCTTTTCAATGATACAAATAAAATTAATTCTCGATCATAATCGATCTAATTTATTTTTATTTCAAATTTCATTTAGTTATGTTTCGTTTTAGTGGGTTCAAATTGTCCGTCACATGTCACAACATTACATTTTAATTCATGACATCTGGAAGAGTTGTATTTCCTCGGATCTTTTGAGCTTGGAAATACGAAGTTATTATCAGAACTTCCATTTTAAAGCTCTGATAATAAAATAATTATAATTAGTTACTGCTCTCTGATGAAAGAAATCACATGAAATCACTGTCTATTTTCGGATCGGATCATCATGTCAAGAAAAATGAATATGGTAATAATTAAGAAAAATGGCTATAAAACCCTCTGTAACTGACATGAGAAAAAAAAATCTCTATATCTTCATCAGTGTCCTCTGGCAATAACCTACAGCTATACTATTCGGAGAAGGAAGTTTCACTTAAAAATAAAGAGCATTTCTATGTTACAAAATGATTTACTGATCCTGTCGCAGGGAGAGAAACTAAATGCTATTCCAGTCACTACTCCACGCATGATGGGGCAAGGGAAAAAATGAGAATGTAAACCAATCTTTTTGGAAAATGGCAAGGTTTCCCTCTTTGCTCCATGGTTGGAGTACAACTCCGTCTGAATATTCCAATATCGAAGTGTCTTTTGCATCCCCTTCTCGTTTCCCTTACCATACTCTTTATGAAGTATGCAAAGACGGTGGCATGTTAGGGTCGCATCGCAGTTTTTATGCTTCTTAGAATACTGCGAAGTGAAAACGTCATGCAAATGGAAAGGAGAACAGGGAACACGGCTATAAGATGTGTGTAGGACGCCACTGTGAAATGAGATATGAGCTGTAAACAATAGAGTTACTGGAAATAGATAACAGAGAGTATTCATAATGACAACGGTATTGCATTTTTGTGGTGATTAAATTCTATGAATATTTTGAATATATTGAAAAACATGGAGAAAAATAAATAGAAGATATCATAATTTTACACCAATACACAAGTATATATTTATACTACTAAGTGATTTTGGTACAGAAGTAAATTTATTGGTAACTAGTCAAAAAAGCTGAAATTACAATCCAATACACACTTAGGATTATTTCTACGTTTAATTGAGCAGAATGTTACATGAAAAATTGAGTATTAATATTCGCAAAATTATAGGGAAATCCCCTGAAATATAACTGAGAAACTTGTGGTGTTGGGAATGATTTACAAAGATATTCGAAATGATTCGTACTTGGGAACTTCTAAGTATCAAATAATCCATTTGAGCAGTTATGTTAGTTTATGAGGGTTCGTGAGTTGTCAAGTTTTCAAGGTGAGATTAAATGCAATAATTATAAAATTCGTTACAGATTTCTATCCTATCTATGACAGTTTAAATTTAAGCGAGAGAATAACTTTCGTACTAAGAGTTTAATTTCAATTCAGAATTTTGGGCAGTGAATAACAATGACAAAATTAACTGAGTAATGTTTCATGTTGTTTGTTAGCATAATTTTGGTACAATGTAATGAAAAGGGTGTTTATTTATAAATTAACAATTTTTTGACCAACTGGCAGAAGAAACAATGGAATGAACGCTTTGGGAGACAAAAGAAAAGTTGTGTATCTCAGAACAAAACACTGCATCTAACATTGTTGCCGATGAACATGGGGTAGTGAAAATAGCTTTCACCTGCTTGAAATGGACGAATCAGATGAAACATCGACATGCAGGTGAAAGAACTCATAGGAAGGTATAAATACGAATGAGACTAAAGACACGCAAACAAGCAGGTGTAGAGGGGACTTAATACTTTGTGAGGTAGAAATGGTGGGTCGGGAATAAAGAGGTTCCAACGAGTGGAGTCTGATATTACGAAGACGTCATCGAAGAAGCTTGTCCTTCGACGAATGAAAGGCTGAAGGGTTCCCAGTCTGGTGACGGAGGGGAGCGATTAGGGTCTCTGGCTGACTGCTGACGGCTGCTGGAGACAGCTGGACGAATAGAGGCGTCTTGAAAGAAGAACTCAGGAAGAACTCGTACGGAAGCAGTACTCTACACTTGTAAAAAGAAAACGTAGGTCTCAATTAGGTTGTTGATTGGAATTAGTTGATTCTAAAATAATTATATTGTTGTAAAAATACACAAAAATCATATTTGATACCAAATTTTATTAATTTTAAGAATTTTAACACAAGTAAAATAACTTTATCGAAAAATTCGATCATGTGTGGATTTCAACGTATGTCCTAAGGCATCATGTTATATTAATAAATAACCATCTGTAAACGTGACCTGCGTATTGATTCAAAATTAGGCCAATTGTCAACTATCTATATGAACCAATGCGTTCCTAGTTTTTAGGCGGTTGTTTGTGGTAACAAGGCGTCACAATTTACCAGGAATGAAGGAAAAAGGATGAGAAAGAGGAACTCTAACACCGACCCATTTATTTCTTTTCCCGTCGTTTTGTTTAAGTTTTTACTTTTTTTAAATTTATTTATTTTTAACTTGTTTGACTGATACTCTTAAGACCGTGTACATTATTTTGTAGGGTTAAATTAAGTAACAGTATAACTTTTTAAATGAACAATTTATTTAATTTTTTTTATTAAATGTGTTAACTGAGAGAACTCTTTTGTGCAAAAAGACGTTGTATTAAACGTATGCCATTTCCGTTGAATGTCCATCCAAACAAACATTAAAATAATGGGTTAGCGGGACAGAGCATGCGAATGAATAATTCAGAAATAATTTTCCGGGTGACTGCTATTCTGGTGAATAATGAAATAACTTCGGAGGGATATTAGTCCTCCAGAGCTCATCTTAATATCGAAGCGTTTATCTTTGCCTTTCAACACAAACAGACTACTCCTAGGAATCGGAGTGGTATGGCAGAGGGCACGCTGCCTGTAAGATGCCCGGTCTCCTTGAGACTTGTCGCTTGAAGAAGCATCAAGCCTCGTTAAGCAAACAAAAGCAAGCGGTAAACTCACTGCCCCTTGGACGATGTGTCTCTGCCAACGACACGCATGCACATTGCCATCACTCACATTCGTAACCAACAGGAGACTGCTATTGAAGCTCACAAGGGGCCGTGGGTCTTATTAGGGATAAAAATGGAGAAATGCGAAATTGAGTAGGATTCTTCTTCTTTTTTTTTTTTTTTTTTTTTTTTTCGAGAACAAGGAATACTTATGCTTTGCAATATTTCTAGATGACGGTTCTCTTTCTTCAAAACAAATTTTTGTTATAGATTTACGTTTTTTGTTTATGTTAAAATTTATTACTAGTAAAATATTCGTAGGTTTTAGAAAGATCTAGAGGATCAATGTATTTAATATTTTTATTATCCATGGATTTTATTATACCTTTACGCCTTTGTCAAAACTAAAGTCATGAAGTGGTAGATGTAATTCGACAGATTGATTTTGGTCCAATAGATATTGCTCAATTCTTTATGTTTGAACTACTCGTTTTATTTCGCTAGAAGATTTTTAATTTCAAATTAAAATAATTTCAATCTTCGACACAGTTGGAAATGATTTGAACTAATGATGTAGAGGTGGACAACGTCAAAAGTACTAAGGTAAACGTGGTGCTCGTTTGTAATCTTTTTTACTCAAAGAAGAAAAGCATTAGGTATCATAAATAATTTTGATAAATAAATGTTTGCTGAATTAGCGAACGGTTAACAAGTTGAAAATTATTAAATTTTTCTCAAAAATAATACAACTTAGATTTGAAATTTTCACATATCACATTTTATTCGTAAATTGCCGACTCTGTCCGGCTTTACACGGAAGATTTTGTTAGGGTAAAAATATCTCTTCGTTGTCATTTAGCGTAAACGAAAATTGCACGTTTACTTCAAAAACCATGGTGGTTTCTCAATTATTTCGTGATATTTAGCGAATAATCGAGAAAAAACACATTTCATTATAACCCATAAAAATCGGAATTTCAAAAATTCTTTCGTAGTGAGTTTCTTCATTACATAATTCTCACTAAAATTTCAAATTCGCATCCTTAATGTCCTTCTCTCAAATTGTTCAATGAGCTTGAGTCGAAATTTGGCACTCCGGACAACGTAACAAATCTTGTCATTTCTTATCATTCATCTTTCTTAATTCTGAATCTAGTTAGACACAAGTCGACTTAAACGAGAGGAAAAATAATGAAAAAGCAGACATTTATTACTGTTATCTTCCTATATCGTATTTATTTTCCCCTTGGTTTTCTCATAATGGCGAAAATTCAGCTCATTAGATTACTGCATTAGCACAGGTTTAATGATCTAACGATACTTTCTTAATAGACACCGTGTAGATACTAGTTCCAGAAATGAGAATGCAGTATCCGAGGTTGCACGTACGCTTCAGTTATATCCTTGCAACGTGCGTCCGCTGCTGCGTAAATGTTACAGAAGCTTACGCCGTACACACTCACAATGTAGAACATGCACCCTCGCGATATCCTCCCCTAATTGTCTAGTGAGCCATCTACGACCCCAACAACGCTTCATCTATATGCCATCACCCCTGTAAGTACTCACGGGTAATTTTAGCCACTATAATCTTCCCTCTGAGGAATATCATTCATTGACATGTTCTCTTAGAAATCCTTCGAAATGAGAAAAGATATAAGTAATTAATCCACGATTTGTTTGGCTTTTGTGTATGCAAGATATTATTATAAAATGTAATAACAAAATTGTGTTTTCTCTTCCAAGCGTTACACATGCTTCTTCAGTACTTTTCTTTTGTAGAGTTAATACGGCAATTTAATGGATGAAGTATCTTGTTCTCTGGCACAAGAATGGCTAATCACGTACGACTCATGATGTGATATTATTTGGATCAACATTATTGTATCTTTTCATGAACAAATCAGAAATTACGAGTAACATCATACAGAAACTTGTATTTGTCATTGTCGTCAAAATATCACGGAATCTTTTATATTATATGCATTACAAATAAATAAGCTTATAAGCTTTATATACGAAGCTAATAAAAATGAACCCACGTATATAGATTATACAACGAAAAAGTTTTAACATTTTTTTTCGGATAGGTAGAAAAGATCATATTTTATCGGAAAACTTTCATTTCTCAATAGAATGATTAGAGACTGGTATTCTATGCCTGGAACGGTCGTGGAAATGGTATTCTATGCCTGGAACGGTCGTGGAAAAGGTTTCGAGCTCTGTATCTATTCGCACGGTTAGGCAAGTTCTGGAAGAAGGGGTGCAGTAGTGTAGATGTGAAGATAGTTTTAGTGAAGTAAAGAAGGAAATGCGTGAGTCAGAAAGGGACAAAAGGGAAATGTGAAATGAGGTGAGGTGCTTTAAGAGGGTGAATCAAATGTCCGGGTCAACAGTCGTTTTAATTACTAATAAAAATATCGAGTATTCGAGTCATCAGTTCAACTAATAATTATTAAAAATGGTTTAATTTTTAATCATTTCATTGTCTCCTGTTTTATATTTAATAATTTAATATTAGTTTAATCTTATATTTAAAAAAATAATTTCACTTTTATGTATTGTAAATGTTTGTGTATTTTATAGTATTATTCTACCGGTCAAAATCTGCCCATTTGCAGTTAATAAGTATTATAGTTATTATCAATGTTCATACGAACTGAACGCGCTCAGCGTCGCCCTAGAGTTCGGATTGATCACTACCCAGCCGTTTTTGTTGAAATCTCCACGGAAATAGCACGCTCTACCAGTCTTTTCACACCCTCTTTAATGAATTACTATCACCTACGTATTGCATGAACGAAAACGCGTCCAATCAGGGATGACATTCGCAAAATTTTAAAGTTGGATACAAACTCGTAAATACATTACAACATCCCGGTATGCCACAGAATGTCTGTTCAGATCTCAAACATTCGAGTATGTTTTAAAATGTTGAGGAACTAAGTAAAGCTCTCCTTTTATAAGCTCACGAGATATCGTAGTGGAACATCAGATATTATATTTCTTGCGAATGAAAATGGACTTACTAAAGGTTACGTGTCCAAATATTATTACTAATTTCCGAAATTATTCCTAATTTAATTCATGATGGATCTCGAATGATGCAAATATCTTTCACAGGTCTTAAATAGCTATGATGAATTTTGTGAAGGATATAATTCTTGGCAGATCGAATGAAACGGTATACGATAATACTGCCTAATTGAATAAGAAATTTGAAAATATACATGTATCATTCTTCTTAAAAAGGCTTTAAAAATGGTTACCTTGACTGCCTGTGTCCCTCCCGAAATTTTTCATAAGTTGTAATGAAGCAATTTGTCACAAAAAATGTGGATGATTATTGATGATAGCCTGACCCTGACTCATGGATTATTATCATTCATGGGATTCATTGTAGTTAATTCTTTATATGAGTAGTTCATTGTAGTTGTTTTTTAATACATAGTGATATTTAAACAATGTAACAAATATTTTAAGGACAGTGACGTAAAAGTTAATATCAATAAATTTTTGGCAAGAGGTCAGTGCTCTGTCCTGAAATGAATTTCTGGCTATGAGTATGATTCTAGAGACGCAAAGACTTTGTGAGCACCCTGTTTGCGAGCGATGGTCTGCGAAGTGGGCACGACTCGTCGCAGCCATCCGTCCGTCCGCGTCCTTCGTCTGCCCGTGCCGCTTGCCTTCATCTGAGGGGAATTACAGTCCGTGCACCCCTCCATCAGACGCTCTGCTCTCCGCCGACGCGACGTCGTCGATGCCTCTTGCTTTCTTGAGCTCTTTTCCTCCACAGAACTTTCGCCTTCCTCTCCTTCTATCGACTCTTCGTCGACTTTCAACAAGACATCGATGTGTTTCCATAACATACTTGACCTCGATTGACTCAAATTCAGATAGGATGAGGGAGTTGAAGTCTGCTCCCTAAATTGGCATTAGTATTATAAATATTTATTTAGTACACTAATTAAAACTTAATTATAAGTATTCCCTGCTATTTCTATATTTTTTTAAATAATTTATATAATTTTTCATACGAAGTGACTTAGATTAGAAGTATATTCATAAATTACCTCCCACATGATTTTATCAAAATTTTAGGTGTTCAGTTGAACCATGGTGAGTGATAAATAATTAAAATATGGTCATTGCCTGATATGACACCTGCGAATCTTTAAAAAAAACCTGCCACTCTTTCAAAAACCCGCTCCAATTACCACGTATGTTCCACACGAGGTATGTGCCACACCTCATAACAACCATTTTGCCTCGCGTTACGACAAATTATTCAAAAAATAGTAAAAAATCGCAATATAATGTATTATAACGTCCATTTCCCGGACTTATTGCATATCACATGTTAGCCTCGCGATGCCATCTTTAGACCGTCGTAGCATTTAAACTATCAACAGAAGACGTTTAGATCAATCACCGCAGCATTGACGATGCCAAAGAGAACGTTTCTCTCGGAATATTTTTAATTTTTTTACACTTAAAATGTTTACCATTTGTACGGATAATTTGTAAATCTCACCCCCGAAACTCTTGTAAACCTTTATTCAAGGAATTAAATATCTTAACACTTCCCTGCATTTATATTTATGAAACGGTCTTATTTGTTAAGACCGAATTACTGAAGCACCACCCTTGCTTTATACGAAACAGTCTCGTTCACGAACACAATACTCGCAATAGTAGTAATATTCATCGGCCTAGAGTGTCAACCACTCTTTGCCAAAAAGGACCTTATCATTCGGGAATCGTTCTATATAATTCCCTGCCCAAGAATATAAAAGACATTATGAAATTGAATATCTTCAAATCCGCGGTTAAAAACTACCTCCTGCACCAGTGCTTCTACACTGTAAAAGAATTTATTGATTTTAATAAAAGTTAAATTCGTCTTGTACTTTATCACGCCATTGCTGTAGCACTTTTTAAATAACTTATAACAATTTCAAAAACTATTTTCTTGCATGATTGTGTTGCCGTATGGCTCATATTAATTTAGTTTTATGTGTACTCAACTTTGGCACGGTTGTGTACATTAATTCTGTAGCCCCATCCTGGCCCGGGTTTTTCTCCGTTTTTCCTTCGGGTAGAGGCGGATTTCTTATACAGGTTCTCTAGGCTTTGTCTAGGGGCGTGTTTATTGTAACAATAAATCGTGAATTTAGTGTTTTTTCAACTCTTATGATTTTTAAACACTATACTCAGAATAATCTATAGTTCGATAATAACTTGTACATGTAAATTTACAAACATATTTGCGTTAAATTACAAACATATTGAAATTATATATGTATTATAATTCGCAGCTAACTTTTTATCTTATCTAGGAACTTTTGCTAAAATTTTTGAATCCGCCTGTGCCTTAGGGCCCTTGATCGGAATTGATGGGATGGTCCCTTGCTTGCTCCGGAGAGTAAATTAGTTTATTGTCCTCCACGTGGTCATACGCTGTCTGTACTGTTTTTTGACAATAAATTTATTATTATTATTATTATTATTATTATTATGCCGGAATTGTATAAATTTCATACGGTGTCTCCCTGTTGACACTTCGAAAGTTTGACAAATTTCAATGAGAGCAATTTCCCATTGAGTTTAAAATATTTTAAGATAATTTTTAAGAACGCCTGATTAAAAAAATTCTTTATAACATTCAAAAATTTAGAGGTAGATCCGAAAATAACCCAACAATATTTTTTTGAAATTGATAAATTGTAAATTTTTGATTCAAAGACCGAAAACAAGTTATAAAATTTACTTCAGACTAAAATTTTCTAATGTATCTAGAACAATTTATTTTATAACGAACAGGTTAGATAATATGCTAGAATGTCGAAATTAATTAAAATATAACGCACTTACTTAAAATAGCTGTTTTCTTTCCAAAACGTTCGTTTTGTACCTCTTGTTTTACATATTACATCTTTAAGAAGTATTTCGCGTAGGTAACTACTCCTCTCTAGCACATATAGAATAAATATTTTAACTTGCAGTTTCCGAGTACCTACTCGTAGGGGAGTACGAGTAGGTACTCGGAAGTTTAGAGTTAAAATGGGCATCCGACGTGTAGGGACACGGAAACCGGTGCTAAAGTGCTACCAGCATTGGAACCACCTGTGGTCACTTATCCCCTGAATTGGGTATGTGACCTAGGTTCACCGGAACAGGTCGGATGGATGTTGCGTATGGACTTGGGAGTCGAGGCAGGTGGTACAGTGGACAGCACACCTGTCGGCAGAGAAGGAGGTCCCGGGTTCCAGTCCCGGTTTGTCGCAATTTTCACCTGGCTGTTGACGATGCAGAATAAATATTGATCAGTGTTTGCATGGAAAATTTGTTCGCCTTATTGAACTTAAATATATACTGCTTATTCAACAAGTGAAATTTTTTGGATCATTTTGTTCAAAATCATAAATAAATTGCTAACTATCGAAGACTTATGTTATGTATCTCTACAATACGTTCCTCCGAAAGGAAACAAAGATTTCAACTCCTTTTCTTCCCCAGTGTCTAAATGTGAGGTTATGTGAGTGGGCGAATAACATGAAGTCCGCCCGCTCACCCCTGGCGGTCCGTTGCAACCACCATTACCCCGTCATTATCCCTGCGTCCAACAACGGGGCATCGCCGCTTCTATCCCTCTTCCGCTGCTGCGGTCTCCACCGCACCGACGCGCCGCGGTGGTTGCGGCGATGGTGCTGGGAACGCCCAGGGTCCTAATTGCAGCGCCTAACGAAGTGGGACCCGCTGTCCAGTTGCACCGACTCAACGTCAGGAACATGCGCGTCGCGCTTCGTCGCTCGCGTCGCACTCCACTGCCAGGCTAGATGAAGGGGTTCCACAAGGGACTTTCATAGGCCCCGAAATGAATGCTCAAAAAATCCAAATCTATTCTATTCGTTTTTATATGAAAAAATAAAAAATCATTTTGAGATGTCGAAGGAAGAATGTGTTGGCGCAGTACTAGTACCAACCTGGAAACAACGGAACAACTTTTTGTCTGTACACTGAGTCAACAGGTTTAGATGCGAGATACAAGTTTAGAGGAAGGAAACGATTTCTCCAAAAATTATAGAATCCGAAATATACGGTCTCAAATAAATAAATTTTATTGTCAAGAAAAGTAGCACAAACTGTGTATGACCACGTGGAGGACAATAAATTAATGTACTTTCCGGAAGCAAGCAAGGGATCGTCCCATCAATTTTGATCAAGGGCCTGAAGGCAGAGGCGGATTGACAAATTTTAGCAAACTCCTAGATAAGATAAAAAGTTAGCCACGTGTTATAATACTAATAGAATATTAAAAAATCTGTAATTTGTAATATGTAACTCAAAATAATTATTTCTTAGGTACGCAGTATTATCGAACTATAGATTATTCGGAACTATATATTATTTATAAACTGAAAGTATTAAAATAACATTAAATTCAAGATTTATTGTCTCAATACACGTCGCTCCTAGACAAGAGCCCAGAGAACCTTTATAGAAACTCCGTCTCTACCCGAAGGAAATCTGGAGAAAACCCCGGGCCAGGATGGGATAACAGAATTAATGTACACAACCGTGCCAAGGTTGAGTACACATTAAGCTAAATTGATATGACAGTCATAAGACACAACACAAGCTTGCAAGAAAGTAGTTTTGAAATTTTTATAAGTTATATTGAAAGTACTACAGCAATTGCGTGATAAAGTACAAGACGGTTAGAATGTCATACTCAATTGTAAGGAGAAATTATTTCCTTCTCTGAATTTGTAAATCACATCCAAACCCAGAGCACTAAAGACCATAGTTTCTACTCAGTGAATGTTTTTGGAATGAGCGAGAAAAAAATTCTGGAAAACTTTATGAAGTGGGGGCTATGCGACAGAAGTTTTAGGTAGGAATATATTGCAATAAAGAAAAGAAACGAAGTTTTTCACGAATGCGTCAAATAATGGAGATACGGAATATTATACTTTTCCCTAGACGTACGACTTTGACGGTACGTAAGATGAGGTTGAATGTGAAGATATGTAAAATAAAGAAAAGCAAACAAGGGGAACGGGAGAACGAGATAAATAGAAATAAGGAAAGTATTAACGAGATGTTATTGACTAGGTTTTGAACAGCATAAGATAGAATTTAAAAAATGTTTGAATTGTAAATTGTTGTATTTCCATCCACAACCCTTGTTTTTCTCCAACATTCATCAGGTACTTACGTCGAAATTGATACGACAGTCCCTCGTTTTTCTCATTTACTGTCCCGCACGAGGTCGTTCGCATGTTAACCTTCTTTTTGGCAAAAACTATTTGAGTATTTCAATACAGATACTTCAAAATAATAAAGAGATAATAAAATTTCATTCCTTAATTCTGAATTGAACAATGACTACTTGCAAACCTACAACTATATAAACCTGAACGATTCTCATTTGTCGATCGCAAATAACGCAGAACTCACATTTCACGACATATTTTATTTTCAGGACATATAAACTTGTATATCCGGTCAGGATTAATTTTTTTTAAATATTTAGTACCAAGAGAACAGTTTAAAAAAGCAATTCTTTTTTATGTAATGAGTTATGAATAAATATATTGACTTATGAGAAGAAAATACTATGATATAAATACTATGATATAAGTTAAAGGACAAAATTTAAAAAGGCTGTCCAATTTTGGTTTAATGGTGAAATCGGCGGTGTATGATAGAAATCTTTCCTTCGAACTCGTTCAGTCCCTTGCTTCGAGCAATCTATTAATGTGTGGTCGTCTGTTTGCCGGTGTCTATGTTCTATATAACAGTTGGGAGACTGTATATTTAACTTGCGTCCCAAAGTTTGTCTCACATTCCACCTGCATCCCTGCACTCGAATCGGTTTGTGTCCACTTGTATATTGTTTTAGGCAGAGACCAGAAAGCAGTTGTAAAAATACACCACCATTTGTTTCGACGTAAAGGACAAGGAATTGAGAAAAATAAATCTGTATTTTAAACAGTACATTTTTTGTAGGAGTTTGAAACCACCGAGAAAATTTCGTCAATCATTTACACTCTATTATAGATGACATTGCATGAAAACTCGTGATTTTTTCCGACCTTGGAACCCGTGATTCCTCTTGTATTCTTTCTTTTGCTAACAGAGAGCAGTGTTTAGATATAGTAGAGAACAACAGAATTACATTGTAGTGTGACTTGTCGCTACGAGAATGCGCTACGAGCTCACAGTTACTTCGCTTTTTGTCCGGTTGGAGCGCGACTATCAACTAAGCTTTTCAAGCGCGAGAATTGAATTTTTTTCAGGAAAACCTGGTGGACTCCTTTTTGGGTTTGTACCTGCATTGTTATAATGTCACAAGATTATAAATTCTATAAACATTTCATTTTGCTTTTTTATTTTGTATAGTATGAATAAATTGTTGTAATATGAGTACTGTTGTTTGTAACACCAAGTGGTGCTTCAGTGTCTTTGACTTACTCGTGAATGATTTTTGTATAAATGATACTTCGTACATTCAAACAAACATTTAATATAATTAAAAACATTCAGAAGTATACATTCCATATAACTAGTAGCGTTTAAATCTGTTTGTATCTCTCAACAATAATAAATTGCGTTTTTGAACTGCATTATGATTTCTATGTACATGAAAATCTGAATTTGGTTGTAAAATTCACTTTATTTCAAACAAATGGTACTTGTCCTCAGACTAATAGGATACAAAATACTGGCATCAAACCGATATTGATATATATTTTCTCTTCAAAGAATATAAAACTCATGTAAACCCATGTGACTAAATGTTAAAATAAAAAGATGGTGAATAATGTGAATAAGAATTCAAAAAAGTGTGAAGAGGAAACTTAAGAGGCATATCTTATTTTGCCACCCGCTAACTATTCGTGTACAACAGATATGAATTAAGTTGATATATGTATTACGACTTCCCTGAATAGTCGAAATTTACTTTCAGGGGAATTTATATAAAATTAGAATTAAAATTTGAAGTTATCCGGAATAAATGAAATAATTTGGTAGTTAAACGGCCTTTGACTTGGCTGTCCAACAGAGAGTTTTCTCCTTGCTCCTGCTCTTTTATGATCAAAGACATTTACACAGCATAAAAATAAAATACAATGAGAATCCTTGGGATAAATAAATATTGGAAGCAGTATTATTAAAAAAACATTTATAGCGTAATTATAATTTACACAGTTGTTACTTTCATTAAATGATCGTTTTGGAATGTTGTGTCCCATCAAGTATATGCATTTGAGATATGCATCACAACTTCAGAAAAGTGTTATATGTGAATAAAAAAGAAATGTCTAAGTAAGTACATCATACTGCAATGATTTTTACAACATGTAGTCGAGTGTTTATTTTTCAAACCCTATCAATTAAAATTGTATGAAATTTAGGTAACATTGTTGATTTCTTCTTATAAAAATATGAAATACCCTCGTGTGTTGGAGTGAATTGTATCATAAAAAATGAAACCCAATTAAAAATATATTGGAAAGAAAATTCCATGGATTATATAAAAAATAATTGATATAGTTTTATAAAATAAATGCATTTATTTTATAAAACTAAACCATTTTTTTTTGCCTCTCGCAAAGACAGGGAGAACGTGTATGTACGCACATTCATTAGTTCGATATACTTTTGTTTTGTTTAAATAACCAGTTATTTCCTACAAGTCATTCCGAATATAAAACTATTCAATTGATTGACAAATGTAATTAAAAAGACATTCAAAACATCTCATTAACACCTGTCTGTCCCAGATCTAATAATTCCCTATAACATGACCTATCAATCATGAATTTAATTTTGACGTATTTATAAATATAATTATTTCATGCTTTAAAGAAAATTCTCTAAAATTAATACCAGACATATTGTAATTACTTTAATTTGTTTTTACAAAAGTTTCTAATTGCGTGTGATTAATTTAAGTCAAGTAACATTCAGACCATAAACGTTAACTTGAGATACGTCATTCCAGCGTTCAATCCATACAAATAAATAAATGCGTAACCCGAAAATGTGTCTGTATTCCACGATGAACATAGACTAAAATTTATTTTTTTAAATGTATTATAAGAGAGATAACCTTTTTTACACTAAATGTCGAAAAAATTGGTAAATTGATAAATTATATTCCCTTATGCCGCCAAAACTGTTAGAGATAGGTGACAACTAAGGTTGGCAATATTGTTTGCCTCAAAGAGTTCTACAAAAAAGTCCGCGACAACATGTCTGTCTACAAAAATTAACCTAAATTATCGATATAACATTACTAAAAAAAGTGTTAATATACTTCTATTTAAGGGAGTTATTTAAGAAGAAAGAAATCAATCATTATCAAATTTAACAGATTATTCGTTTTGTACACTTAACAAATATTAAAAAAACGTATTTAAATTGTAAAATTTTGACGAATAGTTTAGATTTTAGAAGAATTTTTATGAAATGGCGCAGTCCTACAATGCCTTGGAAGAGAAAATTTGACCGGACCGATTCCCGCGAGATGGTATAGTGCAAGTCAAGTTTTATATTAAATTTGTATTGTTATGAACTTGACAATGAGGATGTTTCAAAAAATGATTTTTTTAAACCAGTGACTAAAAGTATTTTGGTCTTACAATATAGTAAATTTTATTTTTTCCTGAGTAAAAGAAGATTATTCAAAGAAAAATTCAAGGGATCGCCGGATAATCAGCTAGTATATCTAATTTCGTTTCAGAAGAAACTGGATTTGAATCATATCGAAACAGAATAAAAAATGTCGAAAAAATGAAAAAAAGGGAACTCTTAAAATTATTCTAATTTCCTACTAGCTGAATGTTGTCAGTATATTTTTCGCCACTACATATTTCCTATTTACACCACTACATATTTCCTATTTACACCACTAACCGCGTGAAATGTTTTGACTGTGAATTTATTTATTTTTAGTGACATATCTGTGAATTCAATTGTGCATGAACTCTTTATCTAAAGTATTTGCTAGTGCATCAACGCATATATTGCAGTTATTCAAACAAACTCCGAAAAATATTGATCAACTTCTACATTATTTATAAACTTGCAAAGAATATCTGTGAGAATAAAGTGTGTAATGTTTCCCTTGTCCTTATAATTGCATTACCTTTTCCGGTTTATTTTTATCTTTTCTGTTTCCTGTATACGTCTCATTATTTATAACGATCGTCCTTCTTTCTTGTCACGAAGAATAGAGACGGCCACAAGACGGTACTAAGCGAATTATAAATACATTTGGAATGTATATTTGGAAGGAAATATTATCTAAGAAATGTTAGTTTATATAATATCACTTGTGAGGTTGTTTGCTTCGAAGTATTTTTAACCAGAGGTTATGAAGTGTGGTATGCAAAACTGGTAGCGTTGAAACTGAAATATCTTTAGAGAGAGGTCTGTGATACGTCCTTTTCTCTGTCATGGGCGCAGTGTTTACTTCGCAGGATGTAAATTGCTTCGCTTACCAAATGATGGAAGATTAAAAGTGTGTCAACTGATCCAGGGTTAATTCATAGAATGACCCTACAGAAACATATTCAATGACCAAAAGTTTTCGAGATCGCGATTTTAAAAAAAAATTATTACAAACAAGAAATTGGTTGAATATTTTTGATATATAATAAGTTGATTTTTATGTTATCGTTAATGATTTTGTAAATAATTACAGCTTAATTGTTTAAACAAGTTGTTTGTGAGCGGCGTTTAAAGTAGTTAAATTGGTGGGTGAAACGGGTCTTGCCTATCTCTTGATTTCTCTTCCTTGGTAACTGGTTGCACGACTTCAAATCACTCTGCATCAAAAATTGCCGTATCTCCATATATTTATTAGTCAAAATTAACCAATTTTTAAAATCCTGGGGCGACAGACTATAAAAATAATTATCGTATTTTCAGTTTTTCAAAAATTAAAAATATTGTTATAAACAATTTTATTGTAAAATATACTTTATACGTACATTCTGAGAAAAATAGATTTTAAGAAAAACTCTAAAAGTAAAAGTTGTTTGTTTTGATACAATGCAAAATTTCAGACATCATAAAACTACGCCCTCCCTTCTTGAAAATTTATCGACTTCATTGGGTGAATTCCCCGTTGCCTGGTCTACAAGCAAATTTTGGATTATTGTTCTAAAGTTCATCTTTGTCGTTGAATTTTAAATACAGATAAAGTATCATCTGTAAATTCGTTTCACTTATTTGTTTATTCCCTACTCTTTATTTTATAGTTTCGAAACTTACGCGGAGATTTTACACGTTCACACTCTACAAATCATAGAAGTGACGATAACTTGGAGTTGTTTGTATTGACACATTTTATGATACACGATATGATCTTTCTGAAGATTGAGACGCTCACTTATCTGAGTTTCTTTGATCACTGATATCGCAATTCTATTAGCTTCATATGCTTCATTTTTCGATCGGTGGGGTGGATTGTTGGAGATCGTGACCAATTTATGGTGTTTTTGCGTCTACCAAGTGCATACATTATAGCTTTTTACAGGACGTTTCTATTCCATGAAAATATAATTCTCTCTCTTGTGATGCATTTAACTAAATTAAGAAAACTAACAAAATCTATCAAATCTATCTTACGAATCAGCAGAGACCTATCTTACTTGCATCCAAGTAAATTAATCATGTTATTGTATACCCAAAGCTCACAAGTTTTGTTTGGAAACATGTAATCTATTGTTATATTTTGCTGGACCATGACTCAGAATTTTTTATGCGTATTATAGGCAATAACGATAATCGGCGGGTGCTGAGCCAATAATTACTGCTAACAATGTCTCCCGAACTTGCATGGTGAAATAACGGGGTATGAATTTTACCATGAAGATATATTTTATACGATATTTTGAAAAGTAGTGATACTTTGAATACGAGAAAGTACGAGGGACTTTCGTGTACGTATGTGTAAATAATGTGGAACATAAATTATTTTATTTAGCACGCATTCATACCAGCACATATCACATGTTAATGAAATTTGAGTAGCTGACTCCCTATCGTTTCACTCGCATGATATTGTGATTTTTCAATAATACTTTTTCATAAATTGCTTTCGGTGTCTAACAAAGGCACATTCTGGATTCACGAGAACTATTGGTCCCCCTCAAATTTTATTTTTCTTATGACTTAAACAAATCTACTTCAAAAATGGCTTGAGGGAAAATGAGCCACATAGTCTCAGGCTTGAGATACGGCGAAAAATAAGTGTTTTGTTATAAATTGTATTTTTCTTCTTCTCTTATTACGGGTAAATTTTTCAGGAAGTAGATCTTTAATGTCCATTTTGAGAAGCTTAATTCTCATAACTTACTGCTTTTAAGGTATCCTCTGTAACAAATAAAAAAAAAACATATTAATTTGTTATATTTTAAATTGCAAAGATATATATTTCGTGAACTGTTTGCGTATATACGTTTAAATTCAAAAATGTGCTAAAACATTTTCATCACAATTCATTTGGTTGCACGTAAAAAATGGCTAAAACAGTATACAACCCGTTACACCATTCTAGGTTCACGTCAAAGAAAGATTAGGAGACCAATAAATAGACAATCACAGACAAACAATACCTGATACAATAAAATAAACGCTAACAGAGAAAATTTCATTTTTCATTTAATACCTTAGTGCCACGAGTAGACTTTCCGGGTAGGAAGGGATGAATTTTCTTATGGACGGGTGTTACGTTAAATAACCTAGAGCAGAGCTGTCCAACTAGCGGCCCTAATTTTTGCGAACATTATTTTTTCGACCCGCGAATTCTAGTACATTTTACATCAAAAGTTGAGGGGCACTGTTTTGTGTTATTAGTATATGTTGTCAGAAAAAATATTTGACTCAACATGTCCGGTGAGACAAAATAGAAAATTAGGTTCGGAATTATCCTGACATACATGACAATTTGAAATAATTAAATATTAAATAAATTTGTCAAAAAAGTGGTACAAACTGCTTATGACGACGTGGAAGACAATAAACTAAGCAAGCAAGGGACCATCCCACCAATACCAATCAAGAACCCTAAGGCAGAGGCGGATTCAAAAATTTGAGCAAGAATTCCTAGATAAGATAAAAAGTTAGATACGAGTTATAATACTAATAGAATGTCAATATGTTTCTAATTTAACAAAAAAAAATTACATTATAATTCATTATAATATTAAAAGTAAAGAAATATACTATCTAATTTGTTGATGAGAATCGAATATCGAGTAACAAATAAGTAAATAAATACGACCCATTAGTTTAACTTGCCGGACAACATTTTGCTGTGCTGGCCTGATCGATGTGTAGAACAGAGTTTCCCAAACTGTTCCGCGGAACACCAGTGTTCCGTGGGAAGTTTGGTGTTCCGTAAAAAAAATGAAAAACCTAATCAGTGCAGTGTAAATTTCACATTTTCTCGCAAATATAACATCTCGATCATGTACGCATTTTGCACGTTATGGTTATGTCATGTTACAAATACTTAGCCGCAAAACGCATTGACAGACATTGTTGTCTCATATTTCTCAGAACTTCATGATATCGCAAACGGAATTTTCCCCAGAATATTTATTTATTTCCTAGCATACTGAGAAAGCTTCAATAATAAAAATGTATCAAAAATTAATTAATGAAGCACGATATCGAACGCTGTTCGAGGTTAGGTTTGCAACTTATGAAAATTTCAGAAATCGTTTATTCCACACCCTTTGTGTTTCACTTGAAATTTTAAATTTTTCAAAAGTAATGAACAGTGTACTGATAGACATAATGTACTGTTAGTACTGATACATATAAACGTATATATTATAATTGTGTTTATTTTATATTCCACAAATGCAGTAAGTTTGAGATATTTTAATTTTATAAAATGTTATAAAGCAATATTTATTGTAAATGTAGGTAAAACTAATTTTTAATACCTGTTTTTCATATATTAAATGTCATTTATTAAACCTAAATAAATTGTTTTACTACCTAAACACTTGAACTTTGAACTCTACTGCTAAAACTAGAAAATGAATATAGTGTTCCATGAAACTTTTTAAAACTTCTAAGGTGTTTCGTCACTCAAAAAGTTTGGGAAGCCCTGGTGTAGAAAATGACACGATGGTTAAGAGAATTCAGACAGCGCCTACCCGTACGACTCTAATTTTTGTCTATTTTCTTAAAAGGCGTATGAGAAGACCTTTAGTTGTATATTTGAATTTTCTGATGAGTTTTAAAACTTTATATATCCTAATTTCTTGGGACAAAAAAAACCTTGGTTAAACAAAGGGTTCCGACCGAAACACCTAGTACATGTCCCTCATCATCAAGAGATAACTTATGACAAGAGCTTAGGCTCGCTTGAAGTGAATTACCATCCCCTAGTGATGGGTAAAATTTTATGTGATCGAGGGGATTAGACCGTTTCTCACATATTTCCAAAAGATTCCGGATTTACATGAAAAGTTGGTCCCTCCTCACATTCTGCTATTCATGTGATTGACGTAAAACTACAACCCAAATATGACTTTCGGAAAAATCTCAACTTCTTTGACATGTAAGATGATGTATTCAATAAAGTAAGGTTTAAATAAATAGAAAAAAGGTCTTGGGGTTGAAATAAGGCGTAAAAACGTGTTTGGGAACTTTTTTCTCTCTCGCCGAATACTAGTAAATTTGTCAAAAAAAAAAGAGAAAAGATCATTGATGTTTCTTTTGAGCTATAATTTTTTAGACATTCTGTCTCTAAGGGATATTGTGAAAAAATCAGGAAAAAATTTTAAATTTAACATTTTGAATGTAAAACAATGTCATTATTGAAATTTTGTGTGATGATACCTTTTAATTTAGAAAAAAAAATGCTCGAACATTTCCATCACGATTCATTTGGTGGCACATATTCAAAAATAGAAAAGAACAAGAAAAAATCAATAAACGAGAATGCAGCCTGTACATTGTACCCTTTGGGCTCTAATAACCTCGATGTTGACGAGCCCTAAAGACCCCCCCACCAAAAAAAAAAAGTACATTGCACCCTTCTAAGATATTCACTTCACACAAAAATCACTTTTCGAGTTGAGAGAGTTTACTCTACAGCACGGTATGTTAAACCTGCTCCTGAGAAAATTCAACCCTTCGAGCCTTGATAGTCAGTCTACTCGGGGCACTGGGGTACGTTCAATATCATTAATTGAAAAATTAATTTTATATATCGCTTTTACTCATGAGAACGAAGACAGTATGAGGACATTAGCGTCAGGTGCGTGAGGATGTGGACTCTAGAAGATAATGAACTCTAGTTCTACTAATTTTAACGTCTATTATGAAATATATTTAAATAAATAGTTTAAAAAACGTAAGGCCTTTTATGGACTTAACTTCTATGTACAAAATTAATGCATTTTCCTAATCCAATTATTAATGCAATGTGAGGTAACTACACTTTCTTCTACTGATTTTAAATTTCTTTTGTGTTCTTGGATTGTAGTTTTTAACTCTCTTTTTTATTCTAGTTTTTAATAATTCATCCATAAAAGGTCGTAAGATTTTAACTATTTATTTAAATAAACTCTAATATTTGTATCTTTGTGATTTAATAATTATTTTACTTGTTCGACTACACAAAAGCATTTTAAGTATTTTTGTATCAAAGTAAGCTGATTTTTAAACTCCAACAAAAGATTTAATACATAATTTGCATTTGGAGAACTAATTCAATGAAAGAAATAAGAACATCATGATGAAAAAAAAAAAGAATAACCACTTCATACGTCACAAAATCTCATCATAGAAACATGGAAGAATTTTCATACCACGTAATTATTATTTTTTGTGTACCAGATAACGTAATATTTATAATCTCACAATATGTTCAAAATATTTTAATACTTGCCTTTCAATTTTATGAACAGTTCACATTTATCAGCATTTACATTTACACCATCGTTGAAATTTGTCTTTCTGCTTGAGAACAAATCCTGCAGCTCACTGTGTGCTTGTTAGTTGTTTTCAACTTAGGCAGCTCATGAGCTCTTACAAGGCACAGCTTCCAGCAAAATTGCAAGAGAAAACTGTTGAATTTGCAACACTGCCTCATAAATAAGAGTTATCGTTATACCATTTGAAGTTAACTCAACGTTTACTCAGATTCAATTCATGAATGTATTGCTAGGTACTTTGAAATTTGGCTTAAAACATTCGTAAAAATTAACGTAAAGAATATTAATTTTCATCAATTTTGGGCGTCTCATTTAGAAATACGAAATTAGAATAGCTTTAGTAAAACATTAGTTACCAACACGTTATAATGTAAATAACAAAAATAACACGCTATATACTAATCAGAGTATGAATATTTGCTTCACCAGCTAAAATAAATAGGTTTTGAATTTGCTCAATAATAGTTGTTCAGACATTTTTGATAAGGTCTCATTAAACAAGTGAGTCGAATCTTTTAAGGCAATGTATTGACTCATGTACTAAGTGAATCGTCTCTGGAGAACAATCTCTTTGGCCAATTTAAGTGATTTATCTTGATTGTTGATAAGG
Source organism: Laupala kohalensis (assembly GCA_002313205.1). Classification (NCBI taxonomy): domain Eukaryota; kingdom Metazoa; phylum Arthropoda; class Insecta; order Orthoptera; family Trigonidiidae; genus Laupala; species Laupala kohalensis. Next base: position 82,664 of record NNCF01126401.1, on the reverse strand, counting down.
TTGGGAAATTTTCCTTTCAAGCCATAGGTTGATTCAAATATTTTGCTTTGCACTTATAAAAAAAAATTAGAAGAATTATTCATCATCATATGATTTACTGAGTTAATTACAAGTTCCTTCGCCGACTACATTGGAGTGTTGATGCTGTATCACANCCGACTACATTGGAGTGTTAATGCTATATCACGCAAGAGTTCGGCGAAACCAAACTTCCTTGTCTCGTCTCGAGTCGTCACTCCTAATCGACTTAGCAGAATGTCACATCGATTCATCGAATCAAAGTGGCAACAGCGCACTAGTTTCAACTTCTACTCTACTTCTACACGAGATTCAGTTCTAGTACACGACTACTATGATTACTACTACTAATGAGAGGATAAACTTCTGATCTCGCCTCTCTTATCAGTTCGAACTCTTTACTGTCGATGCCAAACCGACATATATTTTCTCTTCTTATTACGTTCGAACCCATCGCATCGTTACTTTTATTCTCGTCGCCAAGCCGACATTTTCTCGCAAGATCGAGCTTATAATTGCACCTCGGAAGATACGTGCAACCAGAGATTTACTACTCATCAATTTTCTGGTCAACACATCAACCGTCCGGATCAACTCTACAACAGCTTCAACCAACTGGTTTCCAGGATCTACCCTCAATATCATCATGTCAGCTCTAGGAAATCAGTATTGTATTATTATTTCTCATCATATCATAGCATGTCATTAAATCATTTTAACGTTGTTAACAATTAACTTTCATCTCACTCCCTCACTCACCATCACTTTGCATTTTTCCAATCATTTCATTCTTGTGCAGGTAAAAATGAACTTGTCTGTACAATAGTGTAGGACAGGACGCGAAAAACGCATCTCTATTCCAAGTTATGCCAATAACATTTAATAACTGTTCCTGGATCTTATTTATAGTTATAACGAAAGCTAATTCCATGGGAAATTGCACTTGGTTTAATTAAAAGAGTACTGAGGAAGAAATAGCCGATGGAATAAGCATATTTTCTCCCTAACCACACCCTATGAGAATGGAAGCAGTTATGATAGCACTTTAAACCTGTAACTGGTAATCAGCTTCCATAACATAGTATTGGGGAATTTGGATTTCGCATCACAATCTACTATTATAGTTACTTCGTATGATGACACTGCACATGTTTGTAAAAATTAAGAAATGTTGGGGTGAGACGTGCTATTGTCGTGAAGTAGTATCACATTCACTGAATTGCGAGATCTTGAATCACCTGGAAGTTAACGGTATGTTATTATACTTAAAATTTTATTTTTCGTGTGTTAAAATAACAGAGCTAAACATCTCTTAATGGCGTGGAATACGTAATTTAGAAATTAATACTAATTTAGTGAAAGACGGGTCCAGCGGTATTTCTGTAACAAAAATAGAAGAACTTTTGTTACATATTCCTTTATAAGTTAACATATATTTTATGTATTGTCACGAACAAAAGAAATCGTTAACCACACATACAAATCAATATTTTTTCCCGTAACACCAAAAATTCTGGCAATACCAAAACCAATGAGAATATTGAAGTAAATTAGGAAAAACATTTACCAAAAACAAAACTACAGTATGAATAGCAATTACTAATTTCACAAAATTGAGGATTACCGTATTGTTTAAAAACACACTTTCAGTACAACGTAGAACCAATTGCGAGCACAACGTGATCAAAAGATTTATTTTCAATTTGTTCGTGAATTAGCAAATGTATCGTTTTCTGTCCAAGTTCATTGTTTTCGCTACCTCCGTAACATTCATAATGGGACCACGGGCAAATTATAGAAAAGAAAAATATATAACACAAAACATAGCTATAAATACTTCAGCGTACAATGTATTATGTAGATGAATAATGAAATTATTTCATGATATTTTAATCTAGGTAATTCTAAGTTTAAATGTCGTATTACCAATACATTTTGTTGACAACATTCGACAAGTTCATGGAAGACATTACAACGAACTTTAAAAAAACAAGCGTATTTTTCTTCCAGGAACACTTTTGTCCTGATTTTTTAATACAATATTTTAATTTGTAGTAATTTAGGTTATAATTATTTTTTTTATTGTCCAGAAAGCAGTACAAACTGCGTATTACCACATGCAGGACAATAAACTAATTAACTTTCCGGAAACAAGCAAGGGACCATCCCATCAATTCCAATCAAGGGCCCTAAGGCAAAGGCAGATTCAAAAAATTCAGCAAAAGTTCCTAGATAAGATAAAAAGTTAGCTGCGAATTATAATACATATATAATGTCAATATGTTTGTAATTTAACGCAAATATGTTTGTAAATTTACGTGTACAAGTTATTATCGAACTATAGATTATTCTGAGTATAGTGTTTAAAAATCATAAGAGTTGAAAAAACACTAAATTCACGATTTATTGTTACAATAAACACGCCCCTAGACAAAGCCTAGAGAACCTGTATAAGAAATCCGCCTCTACCCGAAGGAAAAACGGAGAAAAACCCGGGCCAGGATGGGGCTACAGAATTAATGTACACAACCGTGCCAAAGTTGAGTACACATAAAACTAAATTAATATGAGCCATACGGCAACACAATCATGCAAGAAAATAGTTTTTGAAATTGTTATAAGTTATTTAAAAAGTGCTACAGCAATGGCGTGATAAAGTAAAGACGAATTTAACTTTTATTAAAATCAATAAATTCTTTTACAGTGCAGAAGAAGCACTGGTGCAGGAGGTAGTTTTAAACCGCGGATTTGAAGATATTCAATTTCTTAATGCCTTTTATATTCTTGGGCAGGGAATTATATAGAACGATTCCAGAATGATAAGGCCCTTTTTGGCAAAGAGTGGTTGACACTCTAGGCCGATGAATATTTCTCCTATTGCGAGTATTGTGTTCGTGAACGGGACTGTTTCGTATAATGAAAGGGTAGTGCTTCAGTAATTCGGTCTTAACAAACACGACTGTTTCATAAATATAAATGCAGGGAATTGTTAAGATATTTAATTCCTTGAATAAAGGTTTACAAGAGTTTCGGGGGTGAGATTTACATATTATCCGAACTATCCTCTTCTGATTTCTGAAAGTTTGAATGCTCTGAATGGAATTGCCCCAGAAGATAATGCCGTAACTTAAGTGGGAGTAAACATTTGCGAAATATACGCAACGGGAAATATGAATAACTAAGTTTCGGAATGCGTAACACAATTTGCTTAATTGGGAATTAAGATTGTCAACGTGACAATTCCATTTGAGGTTGTCTTGAATATGGAGACCTAAGAATTTTGTATTCGTAACAGTTTTTAATTGTGTTCCGTTTAAAGAAAGAGAAACCTGGGGTAAAGATTTTGTGATACTATTGTGAAATGACATAGACACTGTTTTGTCAGTGTTTACAATGAGACGATTTGCATGGAACCAAGTCGAAAGGTTAGACAAAACTTTTTGAGCATTGGCGTGTTTACATAGTAAATTAGTGTCATCAGCAAAAAGAACCATTTTGCAATCTGATGTGGATGATGACATGTCGTTCACATACAATAAAAAGAGTATAGGGCCGAGAATTGATCCTTGGGGTACTCCGCAAGTAAGTGGCTTTGTTTCTGAAAGACAACGCTCAAGTATTTTATTTTTAGTATAGGATATTTCTACCTGTTGATATCTATCTTTTAAATAAGAAGTTAGCCATTGATGTGGAAGTCTACGAATGCCTAAAGAATGCAATTTGGAAAGGAGAATTCCGTGATCGATGACATCAAATGCTTAGGATAAGTCAAGAAAAACACCCTGAGGATTTTCTCCACGGTCAAGAGATGTAACATCGTTTAAGAAA
>NNCF01126401.1:50646-78707 GCA_002313205.1 Laupala kohalensis | reverse complement strand
AGAGATAGTGGTCGGTAATTTCCAATATTAAGTTTGTTTCCTTTCTTGTGTAAAGGTTTCACTTTAGCTCTCTTAAATATGTTAGGAAACATTCCTTCTGATAAAGAACTATTAAAAATATTTATGAGTGGATTTAATATAGCGTGAGACGAAAATTTAACAACAAACTCGGGAATATCATCTATGTCTGTTGAAAATTTGTTTTTTAATGAGGTGATGATTCTCATGACTGCTCTGGCGTTAGTTTCGGAAATGAACATAGAATTGGGTACGTGCGTGGATACAATTGGAGGACATTGATTAGGATATATTGAGTTCGTTATTTTACATACTTCTGAGAAGTGAGAATGAAACAAATTTGCGATGTCCTGAGGATTTGATACGATTTCGCCATTCTTTAGTAGAGAAATATTTTCTTCCCGATTTTCAGAAGTTGACGTGTAATTGTTAACCATATTCCACATGGATTTCATCCGGTTGTTCGATTTTAGTATATGCCTGTCGTTTTCCATAACTTTAGCTGCATAGGCCATTTTTCGAATAGTCTTATATTTACGAAAATAATCATGGAATTCGGGGGGTTGGTTATAGAGTATTGGAAGATAATATAAACAGCGGTTTTTTTCTTTAAGAAATTCTTATCCCTTGGGTGATTCATCTCATGTATTTCTTTGTGTTAATTAACTTGCGTTTCATGGGAAGTCTAGAGTTGTAATGGTGTTTTAGGAATACTGAGATTAATACATTGAATTTGTCGTCGATGTATTGGCAATTGTGAACATTTTTCCATGTTTCTTCACGCAAATAATTTATAAATATGGATTGATTTGTGTCATTAAACTCTCTTGAAAACTTGTAAAGGATTTTAAGTGGTATTAGTTTATCATTAATAGTCAATACGTGAGCAAATTGATCGCTGTATCCGGCGATAAACTCTTCAGAGAAATACGAGATTTCATTGTTGACGATAATTTGATCTATCAATGTTTGAGATGAACCGGAGAGGCGAGTGGGGTATCGTAGTAATAAGGTTGAAGGAGTCGATAATATTTTTGAATAGATTAGTTGGTGAAGGTGCACCCCTAGTCGGAATAGAAAGAAGGATTTTGTAGTTTGCTATTCAAGCTTTTCTACATGGAGAGGGAAGGTAGGGTGTTAGAAAGAGAGGGGTGTCGAAAGTGTGATGAGCCGTTTAACTGGCTTCCCGGCAACTTGGCTCACGAGTCAGATGACAGGTCGAAGGGTTGGATTTTTATTTTGGAGACTTTTACGACAGATCGTCGGTTGGTAATCTTTTGAGCGCTTTGTGGACCAGTGCGGTGTTCGTGTTTTGATATGCGTCATATGTTTTGTTGCTAGTTTTTTGATAAATTCCGAAATAGGGGTAATTTTATATATTTTTTTAATTTGATCGAAAAAGGTGCCTTGCCCAGGTTTATACGCGACTCGAATAAAGTGGTTTTCTGCGCGTGTTAAAGCATTGACTGAGTTACGAAGGCCAGCAGCCCAGGTTTGGCAAGCGTGAACGCCTTCACTCCGAACACACGCTTTGTACACTCGCGCTTTGACCTCGCCGGAGATTTTCCTGGACCGGAAGATGGGGTAAACGCTGCGGATGCGTCGGTGCGTATTCTGGGCCGCCAAGTGGCAATGTTTTAAAAAAATTAATTTTATATTGAATGTGACGCCGAGATATTTAACTGTATCCTGCCATGGGATATCGTTGCCGAGAATGTTCAGTGGTTNAAATTGGCATTGGCACGCCTGGTATGGCTAGTAAAGACGGAGAAGAGCGTGGGTGCGAGAACCGCACCCTGAGGCACCCCCTGCGTTGATGGGTCGGGAGATGGAGGTGAAGCGCTGGTACCGCACTCTGAAGGTGCAGCCGGATAAGTACAAGTTGAGAAAATGTAGCAAAAATTCCGGAACGATCGATTTTAATTTTGAGAGAAGGAAAGCGTGGTTAACTTTATCGAAAGCGAATAAAAAATTGAAAAATACCGGGGGCGGGGAATGTTTTTTCATGGCCGTCGCCGCCTCCATTACTAAACGAAGTGTTTGCGAGGCTGACGAGCGACCATTTCTAAAACCCAATTGCTCCGGACGGATCGCATTTGCGTCGTTGAGAATTCGACTCAAGCGTGCCAACGCTATTCGCTCTATGGTTTTTACTAAAATGGGAGGTAAGCTTACACGGCGGTGATTATTTGGGTCGCGTTCGTTTTTACCGGCTTTCGGAAGCATTACTACTGTTGCATTTTTCCACACGGTTGGAAAATAACCTAATAATAAGCACGCATTGAAAAGGGCGGTTAAGAATTTAATGATCGTGCGGGGGAGATTGTGAAGCATGTGCTCGGTCATTGGGTCGTGACCCAGCGACTTTCCCTTTTTGGCGGATTTGATAGCGGCGCGGGTTTCGGATTCCGTAATGGTAAAATCTGCCGGAATCTCTATTGAGGTTTTCGNGGGGGGGGGAGGCCGGGAGGGAGTAACGTCGGCATGTATCTCTTCCCCAACATGTCGGTGAATGTCACAACCTTAACGGCTGGGTGGTACGTCACCTGGGACGGTTGAAAGACGGGGGTTGGTGCGTGGGCTGACGAGACTGTGGTGCGTGCAAAATTTCCTGACTTATGCTGTAGGGTAGCCGACTCGCGAGTGTCTCGCACATTGTCAACTTGCGCCTTCCATTGAGTTTATAGTTCAACAAGGGTGGGGCAGCCAGAAAAGGAAGATACGTGGTCGCCAGAGGCACAATTTGCGCAGCGGACAATATTACAATCGCGGTCACAAGTATCAATGAAGTGAGGTCCGGCGCATGATGTGGGACGACCACAACGGCTACGGGTGTGGCCCTACTGCTGGCAATTCATACAGCGACGAACACGATCGCTGCTGGGGGCCACCTCAATAGCAACCCTGTGATGTAACAGGTATTGCAGGCGGATGATTAGGGGGATATTGAATTTGTTAACCTTGACAGTGTAGAGGCCGAGAGATATGAGTCTGGAGGGGCCCTTTCTCATCTCTGACACATGGTGAACACTAAAGCCCAAATCAAGAAAATTTGAGGCGATCTTTGCCGAATGAATAGAATGGAGAAGTCGTCGGAAAACGACACGCTGACGACGCTCCGGAGTGACGCAATGGTAGAAGGTCAAGTTCCGCGGCCCAGATTTTTCCAAACGCTTCACAACCGCAGCGTGTTCTGCGGCTTTTTCAGGGCGAACTACGTAATGGGAGCAGGTACTGTTCGCAGTCAGGCGGCTGGAGCATACCTTCTGGAGTTCCCGGAGCATCTCCCGCTCAACCTTTAGGTTCTCCAAGAAAATAACTCCTACAGGCGAACGACAACCGCTAGAAGCACGGAAAGAAGTAGTGGCAGTGTGGGCGGTGACGCCGGAAGAGGGAGAGTTCACCGCGGTGGGGGCTTGGGTAGGCGGAGTGCCGGTGGACGAGGCAGAGAGAAGGGTTGAGCCAGAGGGGCCCGCAACAGTCTCCTTTCTATCGTCCTCATCGGTTCGACGGGGGCAGCAGGGGAGAAACGATTGGTCGTAGCCAACGGCGGAGGGGCGGCGGGGGCGGAAGAACGGCGTAGCCAAAAAAACGCTTTTGGGGCAACGAAACCATCGAGCTCAGCGCCCGAGACACAGGCGTCACTCATTGCGTCCTCTCCAGCCATGGTGCCAGAAATAGACGAAGGCGGTTCAGTTAGAGTGTAACGGGCACGTGCGCTAGGATCCCTAACTGTAGGGGCGTTCTTTTTCCCGCAAACGCGAGAAACAACGGGCGAGATGCTTGAGCTCTTTGGACGCGAGCCGAGAGAAAGGGTCGGGCTTAGGGGAGGATCGCTTAATTTTTCCTAACTGTTTGAGGCGATCAGTCAGGTCCGAAAGGAGAAGAGCGTGACGAGCTTCGATCTCAGTAAAGGGGCGCTTTTTGAGTGTAATGCTAAAAAAATATGTGTCTGAGTACTGGGGGTCACATTAGATGAAGAGACTAAAGGGGTGGAATCTACGTGAAGCGCAGACGCCTGGTTGACTGAGTCGTCACCACAATCAAATAAACGCTAAATCCGTGGCAGATACTAAGCAGTGTTCTAAAACATTGACGGCGGAAACATGCAGACGTGCGCGAAGCACGCAGCAGCAGCGACGATGACACCAGAGCAGCAGTCACGTTATCCAAGCTAGCGGCGGTTACTTGGTCTCAGAGCACACAAGCTATAAAACACTCGACGGCAGAGAACACACGACGCAGGCCGCACTCTGCGCAGCAAATCTAGGAACTCGGTGCGGAGAGACGGAGCAATCCGCACTCTACGCAGCCGAACTCGGAACCTGAATGTGCAGAGTCGGATGTACTCAGGAAATAGATGTTGAAATCATCACATAATAACGATAGATTTAGTAGTTTTATATGTGATATGTTTTAAAACAATTTCCAAGTTCGGAAAAAATATGTCAAGAACAGATTGAGGAGGTCAATAAATACACAAAACAACAATACTAGTGTCGGTCAAATAAACTGCAGAAAGTTCGAACACACATTCTACGCAGAAGCCTGACAGTGGAGAAGATAAAATATCATTACGAACGTGGATACACATACCTCCGTTTCTTTAAAATTTTACCGACAGTAAGAACTTGCTAAATAATAATTAGAAATAGCAGTGCCATTGATCTTGTTAGTTGAAATTCAATGTTCCGTGAGGCAAAGCAAATGGAATGGATTTTCGTGTAGCAGAATTTCAATGTCTGTCAATTAGTTTGAAAGGGATTGAACGTTATGATGAAATATAATTATTTTATTTTCGGAAAGAGTTTGTGATTCAGGAAAAATGGAATCGAAGTTATATTGAGGAGGGGAATTTGAATTTGGTACAGGTTCTAGTTCCGGATCAAGTCCGCACACTGCACCCGAACGCGATTGTCACCTTCGAGTACCACATCGTACTCCTGAGCGCAAGTTGTAACTGTGTATGGGCAGCAGGGGATGTGGATGGAGGAATAGATGAGGACGTGGGAGATGGAGTAGTGAGTGAAAGAACGGGGACAGGAGAAGAAATGGGTGTGGAGATAGAAGGTGGAGGTGGTGATGAGGTAGGTGCAGAGGGAGGTGGAGTGGGAGATGAGGTAGGAGCAGGAGGAGGTGTAGGAGTGGTGTAAAAGTGCAGGTGGATGATGTGAGATTAGTTGTGAAGCTAAGAGAGAACCGAAGTTGTTTCCCAGACGGTCTCAGATGTAAACCGTGCTAGGTAAAGTCCTTGGCAGTCAGGTGTGGTTCCAAATCAAAAAAATGTGATTTTTGTGTTTGCTATGTGATGTTTTAGGGATATGTTTGACATGCTAATTTCGTGGTTTACTTGTGGAACGTTGAAGCGTGGAGCCAGGCTAGAGAGTACAATGTGTGTGTGCTGAGAGGTCGTTTATATATTTTGTAGATGTTCAGACGCGTTGAAATTACCACCCATGTTAATATCGTTCTGGCCACCTATGATTACTGTGTCCCGCTCTCTGAGTTTTATAGTGTATGTGTCCAGTTCTCGAGTAATTTCAGCCCACCGAGCGTTTGGTTTAAAGAAACCGAAGACTGAGAACTGGTTGGGAAGCAATCCACGCAAAACGGAGGACATGTGGCGACCGTGCGAATAAGCTAACATGAGAACGTTTGATTTCTGCGTGGAAGTGTTGACTTCATCTCTAAGTGACACTACTTTATGTGGTTTTGGGCAACTGTGCATACCAATTTGTGGTTTGTGAACAGGATTGGGTACTGGACGGATGGGGTTGAAACGAGTAGGTGTAGGGAGTATACAGGGACATGTCATCTAACACACTAAACTTATTCTGTGTTCAGAGTTTGGGTGGTGCATGTGTCGTTGGTCTAACCGAGTGATAGCAATTGAAAGGACGGCGAGAATTCCTGACTGTAGTCCAATCGTGTTCTTATTGACCTCTTCCAGCGCACTGATCCGTGTGTCAATATAATGTACCAAGTCATTGTACGCCTCATGAAGATCAGCCTTGAAAGAGTTGAGGAATGAGATAGTGTCCATTGTTGTGAATTAGTTAGCAACTTAACGACAAAAGCAAATGATAATACATGAAAACTGACAACTAACACTGAATGAAGGATATTAGTATAATAAAATATATATTACTGCGGATGTTACAAATGGGATATTAAATAAATATACAAAGAAACCAACAACAAAAATGATTGAAATAATTATTTAAGGACGACAACTAGAGGTTGTTTAATTTGACAATAACTACTCTATATTATCTTAAAATGAATATAAATACGAAATAAACGAGAAAAAGGAATTGTAAAATTAAGTAATTATTCTATGGAATTATGAAGAGGAAAACTTGGGTGCAACAATAAGGTAGGATTTCTTTGAAAATTTAATTATTATGTGATAGAATGTGCACGAGAAAATCTACATGCACCCTAATGTTTACTCTTGATGCACCAAGAAACTAAATTAATGATTCCGTTTGTACTTACGTAAACTTTATCACACATTTGAGAAGCATTTGAATGGAAACAATACGTTGTATATGGTCTGTTAGACCATATAGTCTGTTACAATATGGTCTGTTAGACTTGATAAACCTTAGAAAATGTTTTTAATGTTTTTTTCTATATAAAACACACAAAAACGTTTTTACACTATAAAAAAGGTACAAACTAAATACAACAATTTAATCACAAAAACGTGAGAAAAATAAAATAATTAGGAAGATTAAACTGAAGAAATATAGAGAGCTCATTCATAACCGTAGCTAACGCCAAGAGCAGGCTAGCCAAGTTACGTATGCGACAATAAATCTTATGTGTAGTGTTATCATATTGGCGGCATCAATCTTACAATCCATAGAGTGTGATTTCCTCATAACTGAAGATTATATATTGAGACAGAATTGGAAACCCTTCATACATTGCACGTAATACTCATAGAATTATTGAACAAATAACATCACGCATTTATAAAATCATTTATGTGCTAACATGTTGTTATAGAATAAAGTATTTTTGTGATTATAATATTATTAAATGTTGAATTTCTTAAATAAACAAATATTCGCCAAAATTTTTGAAAAATAATCAACTTTCAAATCACGTTTCTATTTTGTATTCCTAGTATTAGCAGAATTTATCGGCTAGATAACTCTTGATAACGAATATGTGTTTATATTTCTTAATGTCAGAACTCTGCGATGTATTTTACAAAATTTACCTAATTTTCTTTTTTACGTATTTTACAAAATTCATACTAATTTTCTAATTTACGTATTTTACAAAATTTGTACTAATTTTCTATTTTATGTATTTTAAAAAATATACTAATTTTCTATTTTAGTAATATGCCCATTTCCAAAATAGTATATTTTTAAAAAAATATTCTAATTTTTTATTTTAGTAATATACCATTTCTAACCATTAGATGTTAAACACTCAAAATTAAGTTACTTTTTTAAGAAATTTTTTGTACTAAAAATTTAAAAATCAAATTGACTAATAATTTGTCACAAAAAAGTTGAGAATAAAATATCAAACTTATGATTCCCTGTCTAATTTCTGTTATGGTATCTATTCCTTGAAAACTTAGTACTTCAAAAGTTTTGAAGTACAAATATAACATTTAAGTAACTTTTTTTTATATTTTAGTACGGAGATAATATTTAACCAATTTTTAACTTTCTATCTTTTAATAGAGAGAAATATCTAATCAAAAAAATTGGTTAGAGTGCTTGCCTCTACGAAAAATAACACTAAGCGGGTATTGAGGAAAAATGGTTTTAGTATGTAATTGTAAGTTATAAATATTTCATGAAACGAATAAAGGCACCCTGCGTGAAATGAGATTTGGCCTTTTTGTGAAATATTTTTAATTTTTATAGTACTCTCAGATTGATCCTCCTTTTTATGCATGACTGATGGACAACCTACAGACAGAAGGAAATTTAATTTATTCACTTATGAGTAGAAAACTCAAGGAAACTAAAGGTACAGATACGAATAAATGACAAACAAAACTACTACAAACTTATCTTCTAATTGTAAATTAAATATGATGTTCTAACAATATTGAAATTCCTGTTTATTACAAATGAGCTCTATTTGTTCTTCCCAATTGTTCTTTATTTTTCCTGGAAACACTTTCAAAAATATCATATGACTCGTGCGGTAATTGGTAAAAGCTAGTTCTTGGTTACAACGCATAAATTCAATACTAAATCGTATTTATGAAGGTAAGCGACGTAGAGTTTTAAAGAGGAAGTACAGATGCCTTCAAATCATCGCTTGACTATACCGAGGAGAAAATAAGGAAATACAATGGAAAGTAACTTCCTGATTCGACTATTGAACTAAGTAATGCCCGAATTCAACGCACTGAAGGTATACTGATTGAATTGCCACACAAGCTGGGATGGAAGTTCATTGTTATTATCAGAATTAATTGCCCCTCAGAATCCCTAGAATTAACACAAAATTTTGGGGCATTGGGGAAGCTCAAAGCAAATACAAACAACGTGAAAGCAATACCATGACTGTAATGTAAGGTAAGTAAAATATGCTAAACTAGAATATATAGAAATGTGAATAAAATGGTTTGAGAAGGTGCACGTTTGGGGATTATGTAACTTATTTCCAGATTATTATGTGCTGACAAATGCCAGTGCGCAACTCTGTGATTGGTTGTCTCCGTTACGTGTGGCTTGTGAATTTATAATTTTTAAAAATAAATTAATGTTTTTATTGTCAAGAAGCAGTTGCAAACTGCGCATGAGCATACGGGTGGCAATAAACTAATCTGCTCTCTGGAAGTAAACAAGTGACCATCCCATCAATTCCTATCAGTGGCCGCAAGAATGTTGCGGATTTAATATTTCTTAAAGATGGTATTTAACAAGTAAGTGCTGCTATTTTGTCATTATCTCCTAATTAAATCGTAGCAATTAATGTTATCAACAATTCAATGAAAATAATAAAACTTTTCTTGATATTCCGTCTTGCAAATTAATGTCCGAAGGAATACCGGAGCAAAACTCGGGGCAGGATAGAGTTACAGAGATAATGTATACAATCTTGCCAAAGATGCAAACAGATCTAAATACACTATTATAAATCATAAGAAACAATAACGCAAGCTTGCATCTAAAATTTGTCACCTTCTTTTGCCATTATTTTTAGATTTGGCGAATATACCCATGTGAAAACATACTTGGTAATGTTCAATTGTTCGTATTTTTAGCCTATATCCGGATATTTATTTTAAACCAAACACTAGTTATGTGAGTTGGGCGTTCAGTTATGCAAACGAAGAATAGAAAAGCGTCTGTGACAAAACGCAAAGTGATAATAAATCGATAGCATCTAATCCGTATACGTTCTTGGGCGAAGACGCGACGCGGTTTAGAAATAAACTAAATCATCTTTAAATTTGATTTTTATGTTGTTTAATTTAAGTGTGAACACGGATGACTATAGTTATAAATTTAAAAAAGTTATTGTGAATTACGAGTAATGATTTAATTTTACATTAATTTATATTTTCTATAGTAACATTTTTATATAATATTTTATATTGATTATTCAATATGCATATTTTATTTCTATGGCTTATCGGATGCTTTATTCATGAGATTGATTAAAAAATTGCGCTTATATTAGAAACCCATGAAATCATATTAGTAAAGTTGGCAGAAAAATGTATGTTCGTCTTCCAAAGAAGATGAATTTTTTCACGATTTCAGTGACGAGTTTTGATGATTTTGTTTCACTGTGAGTGAAATATTATGCATACTCTTATTTTGAAATCTGTATCTTATTTATTTTGTGTACCTAATCAAACAATTTAATTTAATTCATATACCATTTATCGAAAGTTATTGTAAATTACACATTATGTCACAATATATTATTATTTATCATTGAGGGGAGTAGGGATAAGTAGTTATCTAATTATACGAGGGAGAGTGAGAGCTATTGTTTCAGTGCGTTATGGAAGTGAGGGCCGTGTTTAAAAATCGTAATTTTTGCTTTACATTTTGTATGAACGATCCCGTATGCGGAGGATGACACAATTATATGACGATGTATTTTCACTATCCTATCATAAATTTTCGTCTACTTACTAAAAATCTCCTTAGATGTGATCCTCTCCCTCAAACCCTATCTCATCAAAATGTCGAGGGTCATTTTTGTCACGATGGAAGACGAGGGGTTTCCAAACTTTCAGCAGTATAACGCGCATTAATCAATTCTCAGGTATTTTTACCCTACGGTTTTCCTAAAAATTCACAGTAGGAAATTTCGGTTCACTTGGTGGGTTGATTTCAATAACGTCTTTTATGCAAATTTTTCTAGATTTTTCGAAAATATTTGAAGTATTTCCTATTTCACTCTATCAAATTTTATAATTCCACATTGTCACGTGATAAATTTATCACGTCTCATTCTCTCCTAGCATCCATAAGATTATTTATATGCAAGTTAAGATATGTAGTTTTAAATAAAACGAGAAAACTTACTAAATGAATTTTTAATGTTGAAAATAAATAAATACATAAATAAATAAATAACCACATGGTGTAGTCATTTGGATATTGCTTTTCCCATAATGTCCATTTAATATTACATAATGTTCTTCTTAATCATCATTTAACTGCAGGAGTGCATACGGAAGCACTTAATCAAATTACCTTCACCGATTAGTGAGGAAGTTACAAAGGAACTGCAGAGGGAAACGGTGTTGCCGCTCTACATTGACCATCTTTTGGAGTGAGACGGAAACCGGTTTCAAATTATTCGTATAACCTGTTCGGAGCCCAAAAAATCGTATGGAACAACAGTTTTTATTATTAACTGACTTCATAATAATAAACAAAATAACTTTATTGAGTGGCGAGGCAGAAACCATCTGGCGTCTGTTCCCTTTGACCATCAACAATAAACAATAATGTTTATCATACTAAGAAAAATAACAATTATTGAACGTTAATTAATAAGAATGACAACAATCATTTATTTACTCTGGTGTAGCAGATAGCAGATATATTACATAGCATTAAATAATAAAAGCATACAAAATGAATAGCTAAAAAGTAAAACATGAAAAATAGTTATAAAATATTACAAATTAATGCAATGAATTATTTATATGGTTTTTAAAATAAATGAGTTTACAAAAAAGGACTTTGAATTCACTATTTCTAAATTTGTGTCAATGTGCGAGATTGGCGGAATATAAGCGTGTGTTGAGGTACAATTCGGTATTATATGAATCATGATTCTACTCATTTATCCATATTATTCTTTCGTAAAATATTGTAAATTGCTTGTATCAACTACTGTACCTCTTTTATTTTATTATGCATGGTATGTTCTTTCCTGCACCACATATGAAAAGAGAAACCCTTGATGTTTCAAGGGTATCCCGTTGACCTAACAACAGGGCTCCAATGACCTTGATGTTTACGTGCCCTAAAGTCCCACAAAATGTCAGCAATAATATGATATATTTTAGAAGCACATATTGCAGTTTAAATTTATGTATATAAAGTATTAACGTCACCTTTATGTGTCACATTTGTTTTTAATATTTCCCAATTATATGTTGATACTTAATAGAGCATTAGTTACGTGTATTATTATTATTGTTTTCTCTGCACAAATGGTAAGTTGGAGCTGGCTCATACACCCAACCGGAAGTATGTTTAATAATTTATTTCGGATAAACTACACTTCATCTCTATTCTGGTGTTGTTATTTAATTTCCATGAAAGTTAATTTTCATTATTCAGGGAACATTTCCAGATAAACTTGGACATTTATAACAATCAATTGGTGTGTCGAAAGAGACACATATTCTATTATTTGTTTAGAACACAGGTCTCCAGACTTTTTTGTTTCGTGGACCACTTGCCATGTTTTTCGGTTTTGGGTAAACCCCTGCTTATCTAATATTGCATTTTTGCAAATTCATCAACTTCAAATGTGTTTTGACAGCTGGTATAGTGCTACTCACTTTGAAAAATTTAAATTTCTAACTGTAGTGATTTTTATGGGGGTTTACCATAAAACCAACTGACTCTCCCCGCGTATGGGACTCGCCGAATGACTCAACCATACCCACTAAAAACCCTCATGATTTACAACATTCCAAAAACATATCTCAAAACATACATCAGAACATGGAGGCCAAAAATGTGGGGAGGACAATAAATGAGGGGCGGGGGTCAAAAATGAGAAAAATGAAAGATACCCTAGCCTTAATAGCGTCGAGATCGAAAAGAACAAGAGGTGACCAAGGGAGGTCAGGAAAGAGAAAGGAAGGAGCTTGGTACAAGTGGAAGTAATGCCAGACTCAGTTCGGGGCCCGTGTTTGCCAAACACGTACTTACTAGATGTAAGTCCCCTGGTGGGCCTGAACTATAGATCTATATAATTTTCAGAAGGCTTTTCAGATTATCTGGGCATTATGTCATCATATACATTAAGTGGGTAATTTGGGATGTCCTCTGTTTTGTTTCTAATATGTAACCAAATTGTGTTTCATTGAGAAGTCTCGACAATGGATTCGAAGTGAGGCAAAGCCATAACGGACTTAGTCAATCACCTTGATAAATCCCTATTCGAATTGATATGTTACAAGTAGTGATAGATGCATGTTGTACTTTGATAATCCAAGTTTTCATTATTCACTCCATGAAATTAACTATTATTGGATTGATCTTATAAATTTAAATAATCTGAATTAACCAACTTTTTGTAAAGTTAGAATTTTTTGGGAGATGAAGCCGATTGATCAGATGCAGACCGTGAGGGATGATTCCAGTGGTGGACAGGACTATAGGAACTATATATACACACTCCATATTAGATAAGCGAGGAATTTCTGTTTTCAAAAATCTTCATATTTTTGGATTTTCTCATTGTAAGTCGTTTGAAGGTTGTTGGTGTTGTTTACTGCAATATATCTAAGATGTGTGTGATTTTCTTGAGTTTGTCAATTAGAATAATATCTGGTCTATTATGGATTGTCTTGTCGGTGAGGATTGATCTATCAAAATAAATTTTCTACCTGCTGTTCTCTGAAATGGATTTCAGGTACTTGTAGTACGGGACAGTGTCTTCTATTAGTGCATACTTCCCGCAGAGTTTCTGATGGATAATATTAGTAACCAGATTGTGTCTGGGTGTAATGTCTGGGCTAATAGAGTGCATCCTCCTGTGATGTGTTGTATAGTTTCTGGTTTAATTTTGCGTCTCCTTCATTTGTCATCTGTAAGTGTCTTGCAATAAAAAATTTCTATAGTTTGTTGTGCTTATTAATTGGTCCTGAATTGCCATGAAAAATCCCTCCGTTTCCGGGTATAGATCCCCTTTTGCAAGCCAGGCGTTCGACGCAGCTTTGTGGACATGAGGCTCATCTAGATCATGAGGATGTCTACCATGAAATGGTTTAAATTTCTAATTCTCTGACTGATTTCAACGTTAATTTCATTTGGTTCTGGACAGTGGTCTGCTAAATTTAAAGCAGTATATTTTATGTCAGCTGCATATATGGTCTTGTAAAAGTTAGATTCTTCCTTCGTCTGGTGAAAGAGAGCTCGAAATTGCTTTATTTGTGAACTGTGTAGGTTCTTCAAATGAGTTATGCCCCTTCCTCCTTCCTTACGAGGCCGACTGTGCCTTTCTACACTTGAGCTCCTTGGTGTGACCTATTCTGCGTCATGATGGTATTGACTTTTCGCTGGAGGTTTTCTATGTATGTTAGTGTCCATGAAACTACTCCAAATGAATGCGTGATAGGAATGGCAAATAAATTAATTGCTTTTGTTGAATTTCGGCCATTTAAATCTGTATGCATTAATTTCTCGACTCGATCTTCAAATTCTTCAGTTAGTTGCTTTTTTATGCATGTATGGTCTATGCATCTAGATTGTTATAGTCCCAGATATTTGTACAATTCATTTTCTTCCATTCCTTTAATAATTTCATTGTCATTTGTTGTATAAGGTCCTCTTTTAATGTTACCTTTGGAAATGGCCAATGTTCTGCAATTATCGATACAAAGTCTCATTCTAATATCTTTAGTGAATGTTTCTACTAGAGTAGTGTTTCTACTAGTAAGTGATTAAGCTTGGTTGAGGATGATGAGTATATTTTAATATTATCCACATACAATAGGTGAGTGATATTTTGGATTATCACATCTTGTATCATTCAGGAAAGTGGATTTAGGGCAATGAAAAACAAAAGAGCACTGAGTGAATCTCCTTGAAAGATGACTCTCTTAATGTTAATTCTGCCAGTTGTTTTAATTTTGCTGTCTATTCTTAAATTACTGATTGTATTCCATTTTTCCATTATTGCCTTTAGAAAATTAATGAGAGTTGGATTTATTTTGTACATACAAGGACTTGATGAAGCCAACAGTGCGGGACTGAGTCGAATGATTTTTCATAATAAATATACCTGCAGAATAAGTTTCTATTTTTTACTTGGGCTTGCTTCAGGATGACCGAATCTATGATAAGTTGTTCCTTACAGCCTTTGTAACCCTCCCGGCATCCTTTCTGCTCCTCAGCTAATATTTCATTCTGCTCCATGTTTGTCCTAATTAACTTCGCTAAACAGAATGTCATGATTTTATAAAATTTTGGAGACCCGTAATTGGTCTATATTTGGCACGATCGGTACTTCCTTCCCCTTTGGGCAATAGAAATGTTTTTCTTTCTAAAAGAAAATTTGGCATTACCTGTGGATTGTTTACAAATTTATTTATGTAATGTAAAATCAATTATTATTATGTATTTTCTCAGCTAATGCTGGTATCTTTCTTCCAATCGGGAATGAACCTCATTCCTAGTGTTGGATATAATCCATATAGCAGTTACAGTACTTTTCTCAGGATATGGGCAGTCCCAACAGTGCTGTTTTTTGAATTTCATTTAGATTTATATTTCCTGGTATTCTCTGTATATATATTGCTGTTGTTTTATTGATAGTTCCTAATGTCCCTATTACTACTGGTATGTTTTTGTCCACATTCTCTGAATTTCTATTTTTAAGTCTGTGCATTTTATTATTTTTCGGCTTCTTTTTATGAGATGTTCATATCTTTAGGCACTGCAATATCTATTAATCGACAAGTTTTGTCTCTATTGTTTCTCACTATAATATCAGGTTTGTTATCAGCTACTGATCTATCTGTTACTACTTGCTGGTTCCAAGTGATAGTTATGTCTTCTTTGGTCGTAACTGGTTGTAGGTAATGCTCATACCACTTATCGGTTACACCTATCTTGTATTCTTTACAGATTCTGTGATGTAGAATTTTGCAAACATTATCATGGCGGTGTATGTATTCATTTTTTGCCAAGATTGGTCAGCCAAAAACTATATAGTTTATTGTTTCTTCATGCTGTTAGCACAGCCGACATTTACAAACTATATTTTCCTTCAAAATGTGTTTTCTATAATATCTTGTTTTGAGGTTCTTGTCCTGTGCTGCTACCAGGAGGCTCTCCGTTTCTCCCTTGAGATGACCTGCTATCAACCAGTTTAATGATTTTTCTCTATCAATTTGTCTTCCACCTTGCATATTGATTGTTCATGCATAGTTTTACTTCTCCATTTGTCAAAAATTGTGTTTTTCATTTTCTCCCCGAAATTTGATTGGTTGTCTTCAATTGAGATCTCTTCAACAGCTTGTTCTTCTGTTTCTATGGATGTTCTATATTTTAATGCATTTTTCTTAATTGAATTTATATTATTTCTTTGTTGGTCACACTTCTTTAAAAGACTGACATAAGGGTCATTCGTATTTTGGTAGATATAATTGTGTAGGTTTTCAATTGCTATTTTCTATGTGTATTAAACCTCGTCCTTTCTTTCTTGGCACGTACAGTCTATCGATATCAGCCTTCGGGTGATGTTGTCCTTGTAGAGTTAGCAATTTTCTAGTTTTCCTATCAATTTGCCTCTATTCTTCTAGTCGCCAATTGATTACTCCGAAGCTGTATTGCAGAACTGGTACTGCATAAGAATTAATTATTGTGAATTTGTTTTTTGCATTCAAACTTATTTGTAGAATTTGTCTAGTTCTTCTAATAAATTCTGTTTTCAGGCTGTTTTTCATTTGATTATGATCAATACCATCACTTTCTTTTATTTCTAAATATGTGTATGTGTATCCTGGTTCTAATTGTTTAATGCTTGTAGAAGTGTTGAAATCTGTTTGGAGATGTATTATACAATTTTCCACGTTTTAAGGTTACTGTTGAGCATTTATCCATTCCAAAATTCATACCAATGTCCTCACTCATTATTTTTATTTCTGTTTCCATCTTTTTCTCGGATTTTGCAAATAATTTTGAGGCAGGGGGAGATCCCGTGGTGCTATTTTCCAGGTGGTCCCGACACCATACGGGTTTTTATTATTATTATAGTAGTTGAATTTTGTTTTCTCAGAAAACACTGATTGATAAAATGGCACGGGCCTAGAAACCAAGTGTCCATTTCTTTTTCAATTTCTTAGAGATAAAAACTTTCTAACTATATGGGATATTGCAATAATGATGGATTTTTGCAGAGATATGTAAATGTGTTTGGGTAAATTCAATGTTCTTAAACTGGAATGTACAGTTTTCGGAATTACTCCTGTTGCAGAGATTACTATTGGGACTATAAGGACTTGTTTCATCTTCCAGATTCTATTAACTTCCTGAGAGGGGAGAATGTATTTTGAAAATTTCTCAGATATTGTCTTCTGTAGGTTATTTGTATTTGGCACTGCAATGTCTATGATGAATGTGGTCTTACTACTTTGGTCAATGAATGTAATATCTGGACGGTTGTAGTGGATGGATTTTTCAATGAAAATGACTCGATCAAAATATAATTTATGGAGTTCTCTAACACTGTCTCTGGTTATTGTGATATGACGTTTTAACTTGAGTGAGTTTGTATTTATCCGCAAATTTTTATGAATGATTTTTGCCACCAAGTTGTGCCTGTGCAAGTAATCCGTGTGAGCAAAATGTTTGCATCCTGCAGTGATGTGTTGGATAGTTTCCTCCATCAGATGGCATTGGCGGCATTCGCTGTTGCTTATAGTGGGGTCTTTTACGATATATCTCCTGTAATAAAGGGTGTTGATAGTTTGCTTTTGATTTCCTAAAAGAAACCCTTCTGTCTCGGCAAACAGATCGCCCTTTAAAAGCCACATATTAGATGCTTCGTAGTCCATCTCTTGTTGGTGTAGGTCAATGTCTTCCATGCAGCTGTTTCTCGTTCCAGGTATTTACCATTTCCCTCCGATTTTGTGGCGCACTGTGCAAATCCACGTCCGACACTGTCAACCTCAATTCTCGCATGTGTAGGAGCACAATCCTACATATACAGAGAAATATATACCTTAATACGTATGACAAACTCCCTCATGTAATTAACACAAAAGTTACATGAATCCGAAGGTTACGACGATGCGCCATGTTGTTTATACTGGTCGCTATGACAATCGTCAAACATTCAAGACATCATCAGCATAAGACGCCAGGAACTCTCTACAATTGTAAATAGTGGAAAACTCCTTGATACACACGCGTGCAACGTTGACGCCCCTCGTTTATCTCCTAAAATACTTAGAATTTATTAAGAATCTTCGAGTGGATCTCAATAGACGAGCCTCGCTCTAGTGTTACGTCGTCACGCTCGTCGCTTGTTAAAGTTTAGCTTACAGCGACAGACAGCGAGGAGCTCAGAACGATAAGGCTACTGCTTGAGAACAAATCGCCCACCGATAACTTCAAAACAGGAACCCAACTCTGCGAGACTATGTTCAAATCTGTGACTGAATAATTTCAACCACCAAGACGTCGGAATAATTCTAAGTTCAAATCTGTGACTGAATAATTTCAACCACCAAGACGTCGGAATACCCGTGTGTCCAAGTGAGTTGATATTCAAACTTCGGAGAATCGTCATCACGAAACGCCCTCGCGCGGTCAACCATAGAACTAACTCTACGACCCGAGGACACGACGCGCCACCCTNAGCGCTATCGCGCCAAGATATCGCACTCCATCGACTAGCTACCAGCAGCGCAACCACGCGCTAGAATATCGTACTCCATCAACTAGTTACAACGAGACATCACCAGCGGTGCCATCTAGCGACGAGAAAGAAAACTTCTTCAACGACAACCTACTTACCGGCAGTAGTGTGTTAAAAGAGAAGGCATCATTGTACAAAGCTTTCAACGCCTGTGACTGCCAAACTGGTGTTATTAATTATTTACGATTAAATAACTTGTCCATATCAATCCTACATAATAAAATCTTGTTCTGTTTAACCTGTGAATATTTATTTTGAAGAGGTAGAATTTTATTGTGAAGCAACCTCAGCATTGAGATATGTGAAGCAATAAAAAGTCTTCCCCGACACGGAATGAATTTGTTGACTGCGTAACCTTGATAAATCTAACGGGCCTCTTCCTCCCTTTTTCGAGGTAAACACAAACTTTCAAGGATTTGGGGTGGTGCACTCTGTATTGTGTGATTTTTGGATGGAAACAAGGTTGGCGAAGTATTGTTCATTTATAATTGACAAAGTAAGAAGTTATACAACTTGGTTAAAGAGAACTCATTAATTTTCATGCCAGATATGTAGTGAAAACCAGATTCACAAATTTCATTCATGAAAAATCTTTATCATCCATGCGTAGAGTTGTCGCTCCTAGATAATAAAGAAAAACGACAACTTAACTGCCGCGCTTAATCAAAAGGGCGTTTTGTAAGAACTCGTCGCCCTCTTGTCACAAAAGGCTCACCTGGTTTCTTTGACTTCGGAAAAGGAAGCCACGTGGAAAAAAGTGAATCCCTTGTAACTATAGTCTGATGGAAAACGAGTGTGTATTTGTTCATGTGTATATAATCCTTAGTAGGAACATGAATTCTCTCTACCCCGCACTCCATCTCTCTTGCTGTGAGGGTACTAATTAGGTTGTATGTATAAACCTATAAGGATACACCCGTATGAACCTTTCCATAAGGTATGGACATGTCAACATACTGGTAGCAATCTAAAACTCTTAAATTCTATTCGTCCATACTCTAAATGTGTTTTGTTCCTCTATTAATAAAATGAGATAAGTTAAAGTAAACAATGTAATTTTATTATTTTCAAAGAAGAATGTGATTTTAGACTGCGATAAAACATTATAAGGTGTTAATGGAAAGTAACATTTCTCTCTCCCTTGCGTTGCTCTTAATTTTCCAAACATTTTACGCTCACCAAATGAACCTGTACATCTTATTATACCCTAATAGCTACACTGGAATTACGACACAGTTTCTAAAAGAGTAGACCTGTAGAAAAAAATAAATTTCAGTATCTTTTCTTAAAGAACTCACATCAATTTACTCGTATTTTATAAAATAAATATGCAAAAAAATATTATAAACAATAGTGAGGAAGAATAAAAAAATAAGTCGCAAACCATGTCATGTAGCAAGAATCTTTTGTGAAAAAAGTTTGAAAACAGCATTTCTTGGAATTTACCCATGACTAAATATGTCTTATGAATAGAAAGGATAACCTATTATTACAAATTTTTAAGTAAATCCTTCTACTTATGAGATTAAAATATAAGTAGAAAAACCTATTTCTTGGAAGTAACCGCAAATCCTGTTTTGTTGATCCATATACTTTTATTCCTAAATGAAAGCAAATCTTTAAAAAATTGGTGCATCTAGACTGTTGCAGTGATAAACATAACGTACTTCGTTCTTCTCCATTAGCGGAACATATTAATATTTTATGTAGGTTCCAAGAAGAGAATACGCAGCAATGAGCGATGTGGTTTCTGAACAACAGTGATGGTCTCCTCTCTCCTTTACAAAGCATTAAAATACAGTGTAGCAGCATGCTATACTCGGAACTGCTACATATTATCACTCTATATTATTGACTCACTTTTATAGATATTACATGTAAACACACGAAAGATATTCTGTGTTCATATCAAGACGCAAGACAAAATCATATCGAACGCAAGAAAAACGAACGTTTGTTTACTCCAAAGAACGACAGACGTATACGCGTACCGCTTGCAAGACAAACGAACGTTTGTTTACTCCAAAGAACGACAGATGTGTACGCGTTCCTAGAGAAGAAATGATGTTTGTTTGGAATTCACTAGAATGTCAAAGCAAGACTAATTGACAAGAAATAGGAACACGGATGTTAGGAAGATTCGAGAACGGCGACAAAGGATTCTCTAGACGAATCAGAAGGTTGTCAAGGTGAAATAAGTTTGTTGATCGCAACTAGAAATCATTCTGACCAGAGATCCCATGCGGAGCAGATCTATGTGAAAGCGCTGACCGCTGCGTCAAACGTCTTATCGACGACCAGCCCACGGATAACCAAGACGAAATTCCCTCGCCATCCGAGCTCGGATTCAGCAAAACGACTGAGTGCCAGATTGAACTCTGTGAAGTGAAACTTCAAGATTTGCTACAATTCGTGAGTACCGCAGGTTTACTGCAAAAAACATTGTACTTTCAGGAATTGCAGAGGATTCTACGCGCCCTGCTGTTGTTGGCACCATATTATATTTTTCACGTTGTATGTTACATGTTTTATTTCTACGAGCATTCACTTTACGCTCACATTTAATAAGAATAAAACTCGTCCTATTCCTGATTTTTTAACTTATTTATTTTGAAGGGGATTTCGTTATGGAACAACACAGTTAAAAACCTGTGAAGTAACGAAAAAAAAATCACCCCCGACAACTGTCAGTGTCGATCCGATTACTAGTTGTCAGTGGCGGATCTAAGCGGGCTATAGCCGCCCCTCTTTGGACCTGAACTCTCAACAGATAAAGGTATTCTTTGCTACTTTAATTTACTATTTTATTTAAAAGATAATATTTATAAAAGTTTTATTAAAACCATGATTTTCACACAGAATTGCCCCCCCCCCTTGACTAAGGTCTAGATATAAAAGACATTATGAAATTGAATCTCTTCAAATCGGCGGTTAAAAACTACCTCCTGCACCAGTGCTTCTTCTGCACTGTAAAAGAATTTATTGATTTTAATAAAAGTTAAATTCGTATTGTACTTTATCACGCCATTGCTGTAGCACTTTTTGAATAACTTATAACAATTTCAAAAACTATTTTCTTGCATGATTGTGTTGTCTTATGGCTCATATTAATTTAGTTTTATGTGTATTCATCTTTGGCACGGTTGTGTACATTTGCTGAAATTTTTGAATCCACCTGTGCCTTAGGGCCCTTGATCGGAATTGATGGGATGGTCCCTTGCTTGCTTCCGGAGAGTAAATTAGTTTATTGTCCTCCACGTGGTCATACGCAGTTTGTACTGTTTTTTTGACAATAAATTTATTATTATTACAGATCCGCTACTGCTAGTTCTGATGGTTCGGCGCCCACGATGAATGTCAAGACATTATGATATGATTGTGATCTAATCACGGGAGTACGGGGAATATTTCACCATCCACATAAATAACAATAAGACACAAAATAAATGTAACAAATATATATTGTAAAAATAAACAACATTTTTCTTTAACATTAGTTCCTCTGAAAACCTTATTGTTAGAGGGTAAGTTCACAGGTTTTCAAACTCACAAAACTTGAATAATGCAGCTCCAGCTCAGAATAGGCCAACACTTTTCAGAAAAAAGTCTCACCAGACGAGACATTTATTAACAGCATCACTTTCTATAACAGCAAACCATGTATTGTTATGATTCTTGTGCGACATGTGTAATGAATAAAACAAAATACAAAATTATCAATGCTACTTATTTTTCCATTCTTATAACTCTTCCGAGATGCTATTTCACTTGGAGATCAAAATAATATTGTTTAATTTAATTCACAATAAATTACTGGTTCAGCAGCATTTCAAAGTTACAGCACTAGTAACATTTTTTTTTAAATCAGCCACTAAACCATGATTACAAGCAAATTATCATTGACGAGTACCGAAAAATTCAAACATCTTTCCTTTTTATCTTCTCAGATGAGAAACAGACAAGCAAATGTATACTTACGTGAATGATGGAAGGATAGAATTGATAGGATCCAAAATTGTGCACAGGATCAGAGCAGGCGCGTCAGTCAGCGGTCAGCTCAAGGCAACGACTCATGAACAACCAAACATTTCAGATCCGGTGTGGTTCGGAATTCGACAAATCCCACGACTGAATACCGTACAAAAAATTATACGACGCGTCATCCAAACTGTCTCCACCACGCAGTCTTGTCACGAATCGCAATTAAAAAGCCTCCTTTAAGGGTCGCGTACACGGGGCTAGTGAAGGTCACTTTTCGACACCTCTTCGTGTCTCCGCACTGCGGAATATAGTATATCGAGGCGAAACCTGGTCAAAAGTATTTTCTCCAGTAAATTTGGTGAATTATGGCGAAAAATAATATTTAATCATATAAAGAAATGTTATATCCATTATTCATGTTGACAAAATTTATATAGTGTTTCTTTTTAATTGTTTATATGGATTTGATACATAACCGCTCGAAACAAAAATACATTTAACTTAACATGAGATTTGTTTATATACTTATAAACGATAATTCGACATAATGCATGAAATTAACGGAATACAATTCTATTGGCCATGTTTCGTCTCAATATACTCCACTGTGCGGCGTCACGAAGCGGTGTTCACTACCCCTTTACGAACAAATGCGTCCTCTTTATAACCTCTCCCGAACTCGTACTTCTCGTTTGAGAACCAATTGCCACGACGCGCGTCTAAACATCATAGTTATTGGGATTGCTAGAGTGCGCGGGTTCCAACTATGACATCAAAACAACTGGTTTTATTTTGTTAGAATACATAAGCGCTTCTTAGCTAATCTATACGAAAAAGGTGTCTCAAAGAATCTAGGCGCGGAGCTCTCAAACTGTTAACTACGTAACTAAAAGCATTGACGAATATGTATCAATATCCTACGGCTATCTGTAAAAATGATTGTACATACTACGTACATCGGCATTCAAAAATCTAAAAGCTATGTAGATGAATATGTAAATCGCAACATTCTACAGTCTTCGCGGCGAAAGAAAAGTAAGAGAGAGAGAACCAACGGAGCGAAAGCACAGCGTTGGAATATGTATGCTGTGGTTAGTGCCACAGCGTAGCATTCCCATTCTACCCATTCCGGACGTAACAGTCCGACAAAAACTGCTATATCCGGTGGAGAAACTATCTTCGGGTAGCCTCCTTGTGACCGAATGTTAGCGATAAAGCCCAATATCCGTCACAGTAAGCATATCAATTATTGTCCGTTCAGCGATGGACCTACTTCATTTACGGAAAATACATTAATCAATATTTTAAAGAAATTGATAATTTCAATGATATCTCATATTACACGGAAAACTATTATAAAAATTATAGATATAAGTGTTTGACTATCTTACTTCTATCCTTTACCTGAAAGCATTTCCTTTCCACGTCCAACACGTAAAACGTGTAAAAATAAACAAATTGGTGAAGGATAATGTCCAAAAATGGAATAATTTTGATAATTTAACAACGTCAAAAATGACAGTGAAGAATCAATAAACGTTAATTTCGTTGATCCATCAATAACGACTCCTGCAATTCAAATCTTACCTACTTTAAAGAAGCACTTGCCCCTAGTAGCGTCTCCTAGGAGGTTCATGATCTAACATTTATTTCAATTCCATTTGCATTTTAAAATAAATTATGGAAGAAATAATGCATCGTTATGATCCCATCCGTAGCGTAAAAAAATCAATAATGGAGGGTTTAAGGTAGTTCATGCCTCTTGCTACATTTGAAGGTAGATTTTATAAAGCTTTTGTGATAGTATACGCGATAGGAAAGCAGTGAATGAGTGGATTGTAGATCCACAGAGACAGGAACTTCCGTTGAAGCTGATGGTGAAGTGCCGAGCGGAGAGGTATCGGAAGAGCTAGTATTTGTGTGCGGGACAGCGTGCCACTGCCCGTGACGGATGTTGCGTTGATCAATGGATGTGTGCTCAGC
Source organism: Laupala kohalensis (assembly GCA_002313205.1). Taxonomy (NCBI): domain Eukaryota; kingdom Metazoa; phylum Arthropoda; class Insecta; order Orthoptera; family Trigonidiidae; genus Laupala; species Laupala kohalensis. The sequence continues at coordinate 54,605 of NNCF01126401.1, read as the reverse complement.
GTCAATTCCCAGATTTAATGACAAACAACCACACAGCGATTGACTGAATGCGAAGAGCATTTTTATTTGTCTTCGTTCTGCGAACGATAGAGCTTTTGTTCGAAGCGGAAAGTTGTTCATATCGTGCACATTGTTATGGTCATCTGTACATTATTTCTAAAACGAAAGATGATTCGTACGTTTTATGGAGGACGATGTATAAGACCAAGTCAATTTATCATAGCACTGCCAGAGACAAGCTTTCACCCCCTATTTCATTAAATAATATTTATGGAGTATTTGTTTAGTGACAAGAACAAACTGAGTTTCGTTTCGCGTATTATCAATTGTGCTTTCTTAATAGTTCAATTTTATACTTTATTTCTATAGCTCGCATTCCACAAAATATTCTATCTTAATTAACAACGATATGGGCAAACACATTTGCAACTTTCCACCAAGCTACAGGAGTCGTATAACTGTTGAAATTGGTACAACCTATTTTTATAGCACATTGCTTGAACCATAACACAATTAAATTTTTTACATTTCTTTAACTGCTTTCAATAATTAAAATATGCTCCCGAATATCACACTAAAAGAGAAATGAATGAATTGTTGTATCCGAATAATTTTATCCATTTAGGCATAATTTGTAAGATTGGAAACTATTATTTAACTACAAAATAACCTTACTTATTCGTTTGGAATTATTCTGTAATGGTACGTATAAGAAAATAAATCTTAAGTTGTGCTTTCAAGTTCAAAATACGACAGCTATCTACTGTTTTTTTTTCGAGCTATTTCATTCTCTCTTCGACCTACCACCCAGAATGTTTTGAAAACCATTGAACGTATACAGAATCGCATGATGTATTACAATAAAGTGTGAGAGACTATTCGAGGCAAATTTTATTTCTGTCTAGTGTTTAAACATCATACAGCAAAAATGTTTTGTCGTAATTTCACCGCGAGGTAATAATAATATCTCCCTTACAAATCTGCAAATATTAGGAAATCTTTTATTATCAATCAAGTATTTGGCAATTCCAATTTTGATTAATGTTAATAATTTGTCACCTTACCCAATGTACATGCTATTGAATTGAGTTGCTGCAAAAATAATTTCTTAGATAAAATAAAAACTATTTTGTGAACTTCTGGTTATAAGGAAGCAGAGGTATGGACTATTTGTAAAATAATACAATATATTAAGACTCCAAGGAAAAAAAAACTTACCAAAGACAATTAAAAGAGTTCTGTATCCCTCTTTGTTGAATACATTTTGATCTAAAGACGAAACTTACATGTGTCGCATGAAAGAAAATCAACAGATCACAATTATTATAATGAAGACCAGAAATGGTATAGTCTGCAAAAATAATAAGTTCTTCAAGTATACATTTAAAGAAATTCAAAACTCAACTCTTATTTTTCGAATGTAAGTCTTGTTATAACAATAATTGTACATTCATGGTTCATCCTAACAGAAAATATGCAATTGTTTGTGAATCGAATTTAAGAAAAGAAAATGTTCAAATTTCATCTCCTTTAACCAGGAGGAGTACACATCTAATTAAAATATCAGATTGTTTTATTGGGTTCTGAAAGATAATGGAACCGATCAGCTCAGACTATATTTTGTTTCAGAAAGGTTAGCACAAATTCGATTATCAACGCAGTGCACAAAGACTAATTACAGTCAACAATGCATTGATGTATTTAATTCGACCCATTGGAACAAAAAGTGAGCTACGTTGTTTTGCACAATACGTAAGGTTAATGAATGTTGCACATCAAAAAGATGAACTGGAAACAGTACATTGATAACAAAACACTGGTAATATGGTAATATGAAAGAGAAGAACTGATCAATCGCTTTTTGATATTATAACTGAAAGTGGTAGTATAGATTAACAAAATAAATGATTGCAATCAATCAACCGTGAATTCGTTTTAAACGCTGTTTATTTTCAGTATCATAATAGGTAATGAAAACGGGCTCTAGTCCAATTAATTCTTCTTCTCTTTCAAAGTTAAAATTTTTATGATTGTGTTTTTTTGTGGGGCTTTACGGCTCGTTGACATCGAGGTCATTAGAACCCTAAAATTTTGTACAGGTAGGGAAAATGCAGTTACGCACTAAGGAGAGCCAACATGACTCTCCTCGCGTATGGGACTCGCCGAATGACTCAACCATACCCAATAAAAACCCACCTGAATTACAATATATCAAAACATTCATCAAAACATTGAGGACAAAAAATGAGGAAAATGAAAGATACCCTAGCCCTAATAGCGTCGGGATCGAAAAGAACAAGAGGTGACCAAGGAAGGTCAGGAAAGAGAAAGGAAGAAGCGTAGCACAAGTAAGTGGAAGTAATGCCAGACTCAGCTCGGGGCCCCGTGTTTGCCAAACACGTACTTACTAGATGTAAGTCCCCTGAGGGGAATAGTGTTTATAGTAACATTCGCATTAATAAAAGTTAACCAGAATCATTACACAATAGTTTCCCAAACTATATTCACGACAGATCCCATAGAAAATGTAACAATGAAAAATTAAAATAAAGAGTACGAACTGTTATGAAATTACAAATATTTTAAATTTACTGCAAAATATAAACGAATTCTTTAAATTAGGATCTTCAGCTAATACAAAATCTAGTATTTTACGAAGGACTATAAGTCTATATTCAAAGTTGTGTAACTTTACTCAGAGAAAATGTAACTCAGGAAGAAAGAGAAACATGAACGCCAATTGTTTATCAGTTTATTGCAAAGAAGTAGCAGAAAATTAGTTTATTGTCCTCAACGTAGTCATCGGCAGTTTATAACACATTTTTAATAGAGCAGTTATAAAATTTTAAAATTTTTTTGTCAGTCTATCTAGCTTGATGTTGGTACAGGGCTTGTACACAGTGGAGTCACCGCTTTTACTTCGCCATCGTCCATAAGAGTAATAATGCATGCACCTCACGTTATGTTGGCATTACTTTCGGATTTATTTAAACTTGAATCCAGGGTGAAAGAAGTTGCTTAAATCTTTCACCAACATCAGCTATCAATTCAATTCACTCGCTCTTGTGGCTCTATTCTGTTCATCTTGCATCGAGCGTGATGAACGAATATTGCTTTGTATCTTAGTTTATTGTGATATTATATTGTATTTTTGCAGCAAATAGTCGCCTTTGTGACCACTATTATTATTTATTTGGATAGTACTTAAATTTATAGAGGTTGGCAATCCGTGTTAGGTAAGCACATTGCATTATTATATTTTCAGTAAAGTCATATGACTTAGAGTCTACAACTCACGCTTGTCACTCAACTTGATAAGTGAAAAGTGTCGTATTAAAAAAAATACAATTTCTTATTTAAGACACAAGACAGTGTTAAACATTTATTGATTGACATTATTTAATGATTTTGACATGGGCCTCTATGGCTCGTCAACATTGAGGTCATTAGAGCCCATGCAAGTAGGGAAAAATGCAGTATCGAAACCATAGAGAAGAGCCGTAGTAACTCTTCCCCGTGTGTGGGACTCTCTGAATGATTTGACCATACCCACTAAAAAACACTCCTGAATTCAACAAATATCTAAATACAAAGATGAAAGAAAAGAAAACAGAATACCAATACAATATTTCACAAAAAAGGAAAACAATTTCTAAATATTATATTTTCTAATTACAGAAACAAAGGATGAAACGAAAGAAGACAGGAAAGTTGAAAAAAATGCAAATTTTAAACGCTCCCGATAACTTGTGGGAGGAGCCCCGATCTACTCATAAAATTCAATAGTTTATTAACATTAACCGTTTCATTTCCGAGAATTGTTAGTAAATCTTCAGCCAGACCAATTTGTCTGCGTATACTTGAGTATCTTCGGCAATCAGTTAGTACATGCACTGTCAGAGAAAAGCTACACTCCTCACAAATGGGTTCATCATCAAGTAGTAAGAGATACCTATGAG